>JAOWAR010088876.1:0-29543 GCA_028571005.1 Clathrina lutea | reverse complement strand
ATGGATTTAAAAAATTTAATCATTTTTCCACTCACCTTGGGTATTGGGGGAGGAACAGGACTGATTATTGGCTTCTTAAACCAATCCGGAGCACAGACGACCTATGTGTTCTCAGGGATGGCAATCGGATTGTGTTGGGGGATTGGAATTTGGGGATATTTACAAAAAAAGAAATCCGCACATCTTCGGAGAGGGATTGTCAAATGGTTTAATCCTAATAAAGGGTTTGGTTTTATTAAACAAGATATTGGTGAAGATCTTTTTGTCCATCGAACAGAAATTCTGAATAATGAATTCCGTTCTATAAACAAAGATGATCGTGTAGAGTTTGAAATCGGGCAGGGAAAAAAAGGATTAGTTGCAAAGAATGTGCGCAAAATCTCTGTAGCAAAACAAGAAGGCCATCAATATGCACAGACACGATAAACTTTTTAATGGATAAGTCGATCAAAATGGTTGGCAATGAATCCGCGTGTTCACTGGAAAAAGTATGTTCAAAGAAAAATTAGTGTTAGCTTATTCTGGCGGCCTAGATACTTCCGTCATTGTCCATTGGTTGAATGCCAATGGCTATGAGGTGATTGCCCTTTGCTTGGATTTGGGACAAGCGGTGGAAGATCTTGAAGAAATACGCAAGAAAGGGTTGGCTTCAGGAGCAAAAAAAGTCTTTATTGAGAATGTCGAAGAAGAATTTGTCAGAGATTATGTCGTGCCTTCCCTCCAATGGAATGCTTTGTATGAAGGGACTTATCTTCTTGGAACTTCTTTAGCACGCCCTTTGATTGCTAAAAAGCAAATTGAGATTGCTACTCAAGAAGGGGCGATTGCTGTCGCACATGGGGCGACTGGAAAAGGAAACGACCAAGTGCGATTTGAATTGTCCTATTATGCGTTGAATCCAGATATTCAGGTGGTCGCCCCTTGGAAAATGCCTGAATTTTATAAGAAATACCCAGGAAGAAAAGAACTCCTTGAGTATGCAGAAGCCCACCAAATTCCTGTCAAAGCGACCCAAGAACAACCTTGGAGTTCTGATGAGAATTTAATGCATATCAGTTTTGAATCAGGGATGTTGGAAGATCCTTGGCAAGCTCCAAGAGAGGAAATGTTTGAGCTTTCCCAATCCCCGCAAGAAGCTCCAGAGCGCACTCAAGAACTTCTGATTGAATTTGAAAAGGGAGTGCCCATTGCGGTGGATGGTCAAAAATTCTCACCAGCACAATTGCTCGTGCATCTGAACAAAATTGGAGGAACACACGGAGTGGGACGGGTCGATATGGTGGAATCGCGTTTTGTCGGAATGAAATCCCGTGGGGTCTATGAAACACCGGGGGGCACGATTCTTCACATTGCTCATCGTGCAATGGAATCGCTCACGCTAGATCGAGATGTGATCAATCTCAAAGATTCCTTAATGCCACGCTTTGCACGCTTATTGTATAATGGCTTCTGGTTTAGCCCCGAAATGCGAATCTTGTTGAAAATGGTACAAGAAACTCAAGTGAATGTGACTGGCACCGTTCGTCTAGGTTTGTATAAAGGCAATTGTATGGTGACAGGGCGGCGATCCCCTTTCAGCTTGTATGATGAAGACATTGCTACTATGGAGGCCGATGGCGGGGCTTACCATCCAGAGGATGCGATTGGTTTTATTAAATTAAATGCCTTGCCTCTAAAAATAGATCATCGAATTATGAAAAAAAAAGAAAAGTGAATTCTACTGCTTCTTGACAGATAGAGTGAGATGCTATGTATGCTTCAACTAAGAAACCGATCTCCTGGGGAACTCTCTTATTGATTATTGTTTTGATCATCGGAGTGATAGTGGGGGGATATTTCCTTTATTCTTATTGGAAAGCACAACAAGAGGCAGTTTTAGAAATCAGTCTTGCTCCCACAACCACCGCTTTGGCTCCTGCCTTTCCCACACTTCCAAAAGAACTCTACAATCTAGCAGAGCAACTCTCAGATGTTGCAGATATTCAAGAAACGCTTCAAAATGAAAATGAAGCTTTGCTGGTCAAAATACAAAGTTTGGAGATCAATGACGAACAACTCGGACGCTTGAAAGTGGGGCGGGAAGTTTTGAGTGATTTTGCTCATCGGTTCTTTAAATATGAAACCGTGCTGAACAATGCGAGTTTCTTTCAATTCTTCAGCAACCTTATTTCAGATTACATTGAAAATCGCGCGATTTCTGTCAAAAATATGAAAGAATCCGATCCTTTGTTCAGGAGAGTACATGAGGAGTTTGTGACATGGGTTATCGCCCAAGAAGATGAAAAATTGATTGCGTTGGCTCATTTTGTGGGTTTTTATTTAGTGGAACACCTTTATCAACTTCCCCTGACACTCTTGGCCTCTGGGTTATCTTCTGAAATTGAAGTGATTGATTTTCAAGTACCCGTGATCGTATCGGAAATCGAAACACCTCCTATTCGAGATGGCAATGGAGAATTAAAAATGAATCAAATGGCGAGTCTGCAAGGGTACACCTCGGCACAACAATTTTTATATCGACGGGGTCCCCAATTTTCTTCAAAAGTACTCGTCTTTCTCTATGCCTATCTAGCCTATGAAGGTTATTAGCGAGTTGTCTTTGATTCCGTGATATGCTATTTTCAGAATGTCTAAATCAAAAAATCATATAAAATCTTTAATGTTAACCTAAAATAAAGGAGCGATTTATGGCAATTCGAGAAGAAACCATGGCTTATCGAGGAATTCAAACTGCAGCTAGTGTCTCTGTAGGAGAACGGCTAGCTTTTTTGAAAAAGGTTTATGGCTTATTGGCTGCCGCAATTCTTTCTTCAACCGTAGGGGCTTTTGTAGGAATGGGGCCTTTGTATCCTGTTGTAAGTTCTTTAGGAATATTATCGTTTCTCCTTTTTATTGGTGCTTTCTTTTTCCTGATGTTTGCACAGCGCAAACCGGGATTAAATATGGTGGCTCTTTTTAGCTTTACCACCATTGCCGGGTTGATGATCGGGCCAATGTTGAATCGATATGTTGCTGCAGGATCGGGCGGTATTGTGGTTGAAGCGTTGGCCTTAACCACGGTCACTTTTGTTGGATTGACCGCCTACGTCATGATTTCTAAGAAAGATTTCAGTTTCATGTCAGGATTTTTAATGACAGGACTGATTATTCTTATTGTGGGCGGTGTGATCAATATTTTCCTCCAGAGTTCTATGATGCATTTTGTATTTTCTGGCGCAGGCGTCTTATTATTCAGTGGTTTTATTCTGTATGACACTTCTAACATCTTACGCAACTATAGCACAGATGATTATGTGAGTGCGACGGTCGCTTTGTTTCTAGATATCTTTAATTTGTTTATCCATTTGTTGAGCTTTTTAGGAATGACGCGAGATTAAGCGAGGTTCCTCTCAAAAGTTTTTTCGGGGTGGTTTTCGGGCCATCCCGCACCTCCCTTTTCTCAGTCACAATTCTTCCTCCTTCTATTAAATTATCTCCTTTTTAAAACTTTCAATCGTAATGGAGCATGAAGCGCATCATTTGGATTCCGCTTGTTTGTTTATTAGTTGCTCCGATTCTGGGATTGATTGGTATTATTGTGGGATTTGTCTTGTGGTATCCTCATATTATTGAAGATTTTGAAAAATCCCTCTCTCAACTGAACGAAAATACCGTCATTTATGACCGTCATGGACGACCTTATACCATCATTGATGGCGTGGAAGACCGTCAGATGGTAACACGAGATCAGGTAGGGCGTTATTTACAGTTGAGTATTTTGGCGATTGAGGATGCGAGGTTTTTACAACATCGTGGGATCGACATTTTTCGAATCTTAGGCGCATTGTGGGCTAACTTAAAAGGAGGTGGGTATTTGCAAGGAGCAAGCACCATTACCCAACAATTGGTCAAAGTGATGTTGCTGAGTCCTGAAAAAACACTCAATCGCAAAATAAAAGAAATGTTCATGGCGTGGGCCTTGGAACTCCAATACACCAAATGGGAAATCTTTGAGTATTATCTCAATACTATTTACTTAGGATATGGCAATTATGGCGTTCAGCAAGCTGCTGTTGCTTATTTTGGTCGTCCGGCTAAAGAATTGACACTCGGTCAGGCTTCATTGATTGCCGGAATTATCAATAAACCAGAAACTTATTTACGATTGCCCAAAAATTTTGAGCGGTCGAAGTACTTATATTTTCCTGAGAATGTGTTGAAACAAGCCATTAAGCGACAAAGATTGGTCTTGAAACAACTCTATCGTCATCGTTGGATTAATCAACAAGAATACACCCAAGCGTCTCAGGAGAAACTCTATATTCAGATCCCTTCTATTTATCCAGTCAAAGCCCCTTATTTCGTAGATCATGTGCGGACACTGCTTAAAAATAAACACCGGTTACCCTATCTTTCTAGTGGAGGATATAAGATTTACACCACACTGGACCCTCAATTGCAGACTCAAGCAGAAGCAGAAATCCAGCGTGCGTTTCAAAGTAAATCCCGACAATTTGACCAGGCCGCCTTAGTCTCTATTGAACCTCACTCCGGTTATGTGCGAGCTTTGGTAGGCGGGGTGAATTACAACGTGTCCGAATTCAATCGAGTGACCCAAGCGAAACGCCAACCGGGTTCTTCATTTAAAACTATTGTTTATGCAGTTGCACTGGAAGAAGGTTTTCAAGTCAATTCTAGTTTTGTCGATGAGCCTTTAAGCTTTGAATGGCAAGAAAAAGATGGTTCCCTCTCTATTTATGAACCTCGTAATTTTGATCGACTTCATGGGGCGGAGCGAGAACAAATTAACGCTCAAGGTGAAATCTACTATGAAGATTCTGTGACATTTGCAAAATCCTTTGAAAAATCTTTAAATACCATTGCAGTGCAAATTCTAGATCAAGTGGGAATCCGAAAGGTTGTGAGATATGCAAAATCTCTCAATTTGTATCTTCGTGAGGAGGTTGGGCTTTGTTTGGCCTTAGGGTGTTCTGAAACCAAACTCCTCAATTTAACCGCGGCCTACACCCCTTTTGTGAACCAAGGACATTATGCCAAGCCTGTTTTTGTGCTCAGAATTGAAAACAGTCTCGGACAAGAAATTTATCAATATCAGATGTCTCAAAAGACAAAACCTGTTTTTTCAGAATGGACGGTTCATCAAATCACTCAAATGTTACGCGGCGTTATTTTGCGAGGCACCGGTCGGGCTGCCAATTGGAGCGATAACAAGCATTTCATTGGCGGAAAAACAGGGACGACGACAGATTTTAGAGATGCTTGGTTTATTGGGTTTGCTCCAGAGTTGGTGACAGGAGTCTGGGTGGGAAATGATGATAACACTTCGATGAATAATGAAACAGGAGGCAAAACGCCGGCAAGGATTTGGTCACGCTATATGCGTAAGGTCTTGAATTTATTAGAAAATCGTCCTCAATCCGCGGCTCCTGCTTTTAAAAGATTCCCAACTTGTAACGTTTCGGGCGGATTGGCCACTTATTCTTGTCCAGATGTCAGTGATTATCATTATCCTGCTCACCAGCTTCCCAATGAACCTTGTCCTTTGCATCCGGGCTTTCTCTTACCTGAAAATCAATCAATAGTTTCTCCCAGCTCTTCGGATTCCCTCAAGAGTCGCATTTCCGAAGCGTTTGATCAGGAGACACACACACGATTTCTGGAGGAAGAAGAAATGCTTGAAAAGGAACGCTAAGTGGATATATTTATTTTACGTCAAGTGGGTTTATGGTAGATTTAGAGGGAATTGTCAGTCACCTGCCGTCTTAGAACTGTTGCTTAGGGCTCGATTTCTTTAGATGAAAGGAGAATCTAATAAAGCATGTCGCTACCATCAAAGACATCTGATAACGAATATGAAGAGAATAGCATCGAAGATTTATGAACATTTGATCCTCCCCATCGTAAGCAGTGTTGCTCCAGTCAGGCAGGTAAGTTGGGGGGTGGCTCTTGGAACCTTCGTTGGACTCACCCCAACGATGGGGGTGCAAATGTACATTGTCGTAGCGATTTGGGGAATTTGTCGTATTTTCCGTTTTCATTTTTATTTACCCGTCGGCGTGGCAATGGTCTGGATCACAAATCCGGTCACGGTTGTTCCTTTGTATTATGTCTTTCTATTGATAGGAAATATATTTTTTCAAAAAATGCAATGGCCGATTATCAATCTGGATTGGCCCACTTTTCAACAGAAATTTGCAGAAATAGCAGAAAATAATCTCTGGGAGCTTCTTCAGGAAGGTTCAAAATTTCTATTAGTGGATTGGGGAATTCCTATGGTAGTAGGGAGTCTTTTTGTGGCAATCCCTCTCGCCGTGATCTCGTACTTTCTCACCAGTATTTTGTTAACACGCTATCGAAAATACAAAGCCGACCAAGCCAACCTTACTTATGAAGAATGGTGTCTGCGTTACGAAACCTCGAATTGAAATAAAGTATATTAAATCAAAATGAATCGGAACAAGCAAACTGTCGAAAATCCTCAAAACATTCTATCGGCCCAACAAGAACCGATCAAAAATGCGGAATGGTATTACCGCTTGGGGAATCATTTTTATGATACGGATGCCCAAGTACAAGCACAACAAGCTTGGGAAAAGTCAGTTGTGTTGAGAGGAGTGCTCACTTCTACACCGGCGACTAACTTTTCTCCAAATGTGTGGGCGGTCGTTGGCACCACGATTCTTATTTTGTTCATCACTTACTGTTTGATCGTTCTCGCATTTCCCAGAAAATTGGACATGATGGAAATGCTCTTGATGTCGATGCAGCAACAAGCACAGGAACAAGAACTCTCCTGGTGGGAGAGATTCTGGGCGACGAACCGCCCGATGGAAAGGCAGCATGCTTTGGAGCAAGAAGAGCTTTGGTCTACTTTGAGTCGGCAAATGGAAAGTTTGCTGGAATATTTTACTCCAGATAAGCAAGTGGAAGGAACCCCGGAAGACCAATTAGTCGAAGCATTAAATCGTTTGCGCTATCCGGGTACCTTGCATAGAATCGAAGGGAAAAGCCAATATTATCATCTAATTGGGCGAGGGTTGCATAACCTCCGAAAACATCCAAAGGCCATCGAATCACTAAAGTTGGGTTTGCAGGAAACCAACAATCTGCAAGAACGAGGTTTGCTTTATCAGGAAATTGCCACAATTTATTATTTTCAAGGATATCAACTCCAACCCAATGGTTTGGCCAAATATGACTTAGATTTAGTTCGCAAATCCATCGAGTCTTACATGGAGGCTCAAAAATATATTCAAGATCCTTATCTTTATGGAAATATGGGATGGGGATACTATTTGTTGGCTGATTATGAACGTTCTGTTCATTATAGCTTACGTGCCCTAAAAATGAATGAACAATTGAGCTATGTTCGTATGAACTTGGGGATTACTTATTTGAGAATGCACGAATATCAAAAGGCTTTCGAGTCCTACCAAGACCTTTTGCAGCATGATCCTAATACCATTGATTATAGGGGAGGTTTGCGTGATTTAGAAGAATTGGATCGAGATCATGCTGGACAATATCCTTTTGTGCATTTCCTTCAAGGATATATTTATTATCATCAAGAAAATTATTACAAAGCTCAAGAAGCCTGGAAAATCTTTCTTAACCAACCATTCCCTGACCATTCATGGAAGCAGCAAACTCACAAATTCATGCAAGCCATGAGAAGAAATGGAGCCAAAAGTTAGGTATAATGTTTGGTTAGGTTGTGCCTAAATTTTGTACAAACAAAGGTTCGCTCCCTGAGCTTGTCGAAGGGGCGAACCGCTTGGCTTCGACAAGCTCAGCCAACGACTCAATGTAATGTTTTTTTAGGTCACAACCTAAGCAATAGTACAGTTAGGTATCAGACATTCAACTAAGAGAAATATGAACAATCAAACAATTCGTGTGGCCATTGCGGGATTGGGCACTATTGGAAGTGGCGTAGCAACTGTGGTCCAAGAGCATGAAACTGAGGGAACCGACATCAAATTAGTGAAAGTTTTAGAAGCTAATAAAGCAGGCCCCTATGCGAAGCCCTTCTATGAAAAAAATCCCGAATTATTTGCACAAGATCTTCAAGAGCTTTTGAATGATCCTCAAATTGATGTGATTGTCGAAACAATAGGAGGAAGGAATTTTGCGAAATCTCTCATCGAAGAAGCGCTGAAAAATGGAAAGAATGTCGTCAGTGCCAATAAAGATTTGATTGCAACAGATGGCAAGGGATTGCTACAATTGGCGCAACAAGCGGGAAAACACTTTTTATTTGAGGCCAGCGTGGGCGGAGCCATTCCTATCATTCGGCTTGTGGAAAACTATTTCTCCCTCTCTGATGTGCAGGAAATTTTTGGCATTCTCAATGGCACCACAAATTATATTTTGAGTGAAATGGATTCCCACAATGTGAATTTTGAGACGGTACTCAAAGAAGCACAAGCGAAAGGGTTTGCAGAACAAGATCCGACCAACGACATCAAAGGTTATGATGCACGTTATAAAATTGTGATTTTGATATATCTGGTCACAGGACAATGGTTTTCTGTAGAAGAAATCGCAGTCGAAGGAATTGATGCTTTAGAACCGCCCGATTTTGATTATGCAGCACGAAGGCACTGCAAAATCAAATTAGTCGCTTATTTTGGACGCAATGGCCATCAACTCCAAGCATTTGTTCTCCCCTTAATGGTTGCTCAAGAAGAAACCCTCGCAAAGATAGGTGGGGCAACCAACATAGTCACCGTGCAGGGAAAATATTCTGAGGAAATTTCACTGATTGGTCAAGGGGCGGGATCCCATCCGACAGCTTCAGCAATTGTCGCTGACATTTATAAAATCCAAAGTATTCCGTTTTCTTTTCAATCAGTTAGCGGAGAAAACTATGAACTCCTGCCTTTCTCAGAATACCAATTTAAACACACCTTGCGATTCGACATCAATGATAGACCTGGAATTGTAGGCCGGATTGGAACTGTCTTAGAAAAATTCAACATCAGTATTTATGCCTTAGAACAACTTCCTCAATATCATCATAAAGAAGGAAATCGGGAAAAAACGGTGTTTCATTTGACGTTAGAGCCATGCACAGAGGGGACTGTTAGAAAAGCGATAGATGAAATCAACACAGCAGATTATATGGCAAGTCCTGTCTTTGTTTTACGAGAACTTTGTCGCTAAGGAGTAAATCGCTTGAATTGGAAAGGGGGGTTGAACTTCTTGGGAAAATTTTGGATGCTCTCTAGCACCGCTTTTGCGCAAAGCATATTGAGTACACCCGATTGGATTGAAACACGAACCCAGATCGCTCCCACTGCCTCTCTTGCTGTCACGGTTTCGGATTTTCAGATTGCAACCACTCATTTTTTACAAGAAGCCATCTTTTTTGAATCAGAATCAGCCCTTCCCGTAGCAACCACTTCCACGCTTCAAATTGCCACTCACAACAACCATTTCCCCCCTCCCTTAGAATGGAAGTTGGAAGATTTTCCGATGCCGCAAGAATCTCCTGTTCATCCAGTGCCCGCAAAAATTATCACATTTGAATCCATTGCTCATATTGTCAAAACCGATCCTCAAACGGCACTCAAGGATTTAGCAAACATTCGCAGTCTTCTCCAACCAGAAGAAGCATTGGTGCTTGAAATTCAAATTGTTTACTATTCCCAACAATATGGACAAGCTGAGGTTTTGTCCGAGAATTTTTTGCAAACTTTTCCTGAGAGTACTTTTTTCCCGTTTGTTTATTACTTCCATCAAAAGTCACGTGCCTCCTTAGACAAATTTTTAGCGCCAGAACCCGTTTTGTACCATCAGATATTTGAGAAATTGCCTCACGAATTGCAAGTCGATTTTCTCCAAACATTGGGAGAAGATGCGGCAAAGAAGCAAGATATTCTGGCGGCATCACGATATTTTTTGCAACAGAGGGAAATCGCAACCCCTTCGCAACAGGTTGGTTCTGAAAAAATTTTAGAGTTGCTCAAGACGACGGATCAAGTCGAAATCTTGCAGACCCTTGAGCAAGAATACTCTCATATTGATTTTATTAAAAAAGAACTTCCTTATTTTCGTTTGAATTTGTTGTTGGAGCAACTTCAATATGTGCCTGCGCTTGCGCTCATCCAAACTTTATTAGTGGAACCAACAGTGCCGGGACATCCAGAACAACTGGAATATTTATTGGGCATTCAGAAAAGAATCAATGTTGCGCTTTCTGTCAACCCTCATCGCATTGGAGTCATTTTGCCCCTCAGCAGTCCCAACCCTCAAATTGCACGATTGACCAGAGAAGCTTTGGAGGGGCTCCGGTTAGGATTATTGGCTTCCGAGCAAAAAGATAGCCTAAGCGATAAAAATGCTTTCTCAGCAAGGAAAGCATTGCGGCCATTTGAACTGATTCTCAGAGATTCCCAACTCAATGCCGAAGCCAGTGTTGCGGCAGTCCGAGAATTGGTGGAAGAAGAACATGTGATTGCGCTTATCGGCCCCTTGACCCGCAGAACTTCAGAGGCCGCCGCACAAGAAGCAGAAAGGCTGCAAGTTCCGCTCATTTCACTCTCTCTGACCGCCAGCATTCCTGATATCGGTTCTTATGTTTTTCGCAATAATCAAAGTTGGGAACAAGAAATGAGGGCCTTGGCACGGTATGCTTTTGATTATAAAAATGCGCGCCGTTTTTTAATCCTTTATCCCAATTCTCGAGAAGGAAAAAATAAAATGGCTTTTTTTTGGCAGGAAATTATGCGCTTGGGAGGAACGATTCGTGGGGGTGAAGCGTTTCATTCTGACCAAAAAGATTTTGTCAAACAATTTGAAAAATTTACAGGTGCGGCCCGCTATATCCCCATCGAGGAATTGAAAATCCTGAGGGAATTTGAAGAAAAACCCCAACCGCTTCATGATTTTGATGCCTTATTTATCCCGATTGGAATGGGCAACGTTGAAGATTTGAAGGTTTTGCTTCCCTACTCAGAGGTTTATAAAATCAATGATATTGTATTTTTGGGAGACAGTGGATGGAATAATCATTCGGTGGTCTTGGCGGTTCAAAAGTATGTGAAAGAATTGGTCTTTGTTGACAGTTTTTTCAAACAAAACCCGCAATCTCATATTCAAAGATTTGTCAGGCTCCATGAACGCTATTTTTTGCGTCATCTGAACTACCAAGGCCCCACTTCTTATACCGCTTATGCTTATGATACCGTGAAACTTTTAAGAGCGGCCATCGTTTCTTTAAAGAAGCGGAATCATCAGCAATTACAACAAACTTTGCTTCAGATGGCACCTTATCCCGGTGTCACAGGGGTGATCACATTTCTAGCCAATGGAGAAGCGCATAGAGAAATGAAACTCTTAACGATTGAGTCAGGAAAAATTGTTTCTGTGAATTGAGTGCCGGCAAGTTGCTTGCCTACTCACTGCAAGATGGAAGAACCATGAAGTGGTCTGATAAACGAAAAACTCAAATTCAAAAAGAACTAAAACATTGGCTTGCAGTCGCTTTTGATGAATTGGAATCAGCCGTTATTCTTTTGGAAAATGAAAAACTTCATCACTCCTGCCAATTTTTACAAAATTCGGTGCGAGCCTTGCTGAATGGTTGTGGTGTTCTGCAAGGAAAAGGATTGCCTCAAACCGACCAAGAGGCTCTCGATACCTTCCATGAATTCAATCATCAGATGAACTGGATTAAAGAACCACTGACAACCGTTCCGCAAAAAGTGCTTCAGTTGGATGATACAACCTTGAAAGACAAGAAAGTTGCGAGCGAATATGATTGGCTTTCTGAACAACATCAGGATTTGCTCCACCAAATTCAGCATCGGTTGAATCAACTGATGAAGTACGAACTGGCCACTCCTGACGATAGGGTTAGGTTTGCCAAAAAGAAGAAACGGTTTCAATTGAAATTAGCAGGCCTGGTGTTGGTGGTTGGGCTTGTGTGGGGAGGGCTTTACTGGGCTTATTTGTTGAGCAAGCCACTCCATATTTTTGATGGGCAAGGGCAGGTTTTTTGGAATTCATCTGTGGTGAAAGATTTTTCAGAAGAGTTTCAAAAAGCCTTCCGCATCAAAGCAGATGGAAACTTTGTGGATTATAAAATTTCTTTTGAAAAACCAATTCCCATCAATCGGCTACGGTTAGACCCAGTTGGGCGCCAAATTACAATGGTCGAACTGGATCAAATTGCATTACAAAATGCCGAAGGAAAAACAATCTATGTTTTCAATTTTGATTTCGGTCAGCAAGGCTCTCAAACCGCAGGTGAATCCCCTTGGACGCTCATCAATGTTCAAGCAAGCGAAGCACCTAAAGGCATTTGGAAATTGCACCCACAAACTCACGACCCTTTTATTATTAGTGAAACCTTCCCCGAACAGACCACCAGTCATATCCTAATCAAGATGCGATTATTGGATCGTCTTTCTTTTTTAGGTTGGCTCTTTGGCGTGGGCTCCTAAACGAATAACCGATGGCTTGGGATTATTTAGAAAAATTTGCTCAAAAGATTGATTATGACGCGATTCAGCAATTGAGACAGGAACGCCAATCCTGGCTTGACCGTGAGAGCAATTCTGCCTTCAAAAAAGCTCTGCATTGCATTGATGCGTTTCCGACCAAACACTTAGACTTAAATCAGATTGTGCGGATTGGGAAAGCGGAGGAACTTTCTTCAGAACAAGCAAACCACCTCGAAGAGGCTCTCAAAACATTCATTCCCTGGCGGAAAGGGCCTTTTGAAATTTTTGGGACGCTGATCGACTCGGAATGGAAAAGTGATTTGAAATGGGCGCGGGTTTTACCAATTCTAAAACCGTTGACAGGAAAAAAAGTGGCGGATATTGGATGCAATAATGGCTATTATATGTTCCGTATGGCAGATCAGCAACCGGCAATGGTGATTGGTTTTGACCCCACAGTACGGCATTGGTACACATTTCAATTTCTTCAGAAATTTGCACAACTTGACCCGTTGCATTTTGAATTGCTCGGCATCGAACAGATCCATCATTTTCCTTCATTTTTTGACACTGTGTTTTGTATGGGAATTCTCTACCACCACCCCGACCCCATTGGGATGTTGCGAAAAGTTTGGACATCTATGAAGGGAGGAGGACAATTGATTGTCGAGTCAACCGGAATTCCGGGAGAAGGGTCGCTCGCTCTGTTTCCTGAAAAACGGTATGCCAAAGTTCCCGGCACATGGTTTGTGCCCACCCAATCTTGTTTGACCCACTGGTTGCAACGTGCAGGGTTCCGGGAGGTCGATTTATTTTATGCAAAAAAACTGACTTCTGAAGAACAACGCCGCACCGTTTGGGCACCTTATGAAAGTCTCGCAGATTTTTTGCACCCTGACGACCCTTCCTTGACGGTTGAAGGTTATCCCGCCCCATGGCGTTTCTACGCTCAGGCACGAAAACCAATGTAGTCATTCTTCTCTAATCTAACTTGTTCGCGATCTCTTGCAGAATTTTTCCGATGTTATCAAAACCTCCTTGCACCGTAGATTCGAGGGTGGTCAATCTTTTATCAAGTGTAGTCAATCTTTTATCAAGTGTGGTCAATCTTTTATCAAGCGATTGAACTTCTCCCTGTAGCATGCCAAAGCCATTTCGCATGACGATTTCTAAAGATTGGAGGGCTAACGTATTTTCATCAAGTTTTACTTCTAGTTGGCTTTCGATTTTTTCATGGATCGCATTGATTGCCTCTTCAGCCTCCTTGAGGCTTTTTATTTTAATCCTTTTCATTGTCTTCTTTATCCTTGTTTTTTAATTTCTCTAATTTGCATTTTGTGAGTGAGATATTCGGTTAAGATACTTTCCGCACTTTCCAAGAGTTATAAGCAAGGAAGCGACAATCCTGCGGCTTTGCGTTCCGATAAAGTCGTCGACCGGTTTGAAATGAATGTAAACTGAGCCGCCCTTCTTCAGAATATCCGCCAACATAAACAACCCCCCATTTGGGATGGCGAACCAACGAACCCTTCTTGAAGCCCAAGGACATTGTTCCGCCATAGCGTTTCCGTTTGCCGCCTTTCTCTGATTGTAAAAGATGGAGTTGACGGCGATGAAACTGGATCGGTGCAAACAGAAGCATTGTCTTGTTGTCAACCACATCTCCTCCGACATACCAATTTGCTAAGACAAACGAATCGACACAATGCGCCTCAAAGAGATTCGCTGTTTTCTGCTTGGACTTCCTCAGCTCCAGAACATCCCGCATGTGCTTGGTTTGCTTCCCTAACTTTTTGTGTACAGGAGCGATTTTCTCCAATTCTTCGTAAAACCACCGTTTGCCGGTTTCTAATGGGCTAAATGAGCGATTCCATTTTCCCTGACCGCGGCGTGTGACGGCCTTAATGTCTTCCACAACAAACGCTTCGATGGCATACATCTTGGCCAGAATCTTCACAATTCTCAGCTTTGCTTGCCAACGGGCTTTCGTGCTAGGAGGAAACGGAGAACGAGAGCGATTTTTGCGGTTCGCGCGATACGGATTGTGTCGAAATCGTCTCCCTCGTCGCATCTCTCGCCGAGTCTTGACGTGTTTTTTCACCCAAGTTACCGCATCGGATTGAATGTTCAGAAAAGTTGCATGCTCCGCTTTGACGGTGAATCCTTCTTTCTTTGACCCCGGATCAATCCCAATTGCGACGGCTTGAACTTCTCGTGCAGAGGGTTCGCGATTGAGCCGCACACAGAACACGCCGTGTTTGAAAAACGGTGTGGCCTTTCTGTTCTTGACCCAACGGCGTGCTCGACTAGGACTCGTCGGCATCAGCGGCTTTTGATTTTGATCGACAACAGGAACTCGCATGTTAAATCTCTCGAAAGAGTGTGTATTTCCCATCCTCGCTTGCAATCAGAGTGGTCGAAAACTTGGGAAGCATTCTCGACATCTTGCCTGCTGCCACGCAGAGATTGCTAAGCTACTCTGAGTAGAACACAATTTAATGACTTACGGGGAAAATGGCACCCCCCCCTGCAACCCCCTTGAATGATCAAGGGGGATTGTGACATTGAAAATCGAATCCCTGCCAAAATATCATTATCCTGCAACCCCCTTGAATGATCAAGGGGGATTGTGACACGAACAAGGCGTAGGCTTTCCGCTATTATTCGACCTGCAACCCCCTTGAATGATCAAGGGGGATTGTGACCAGATTCCATGTGCTTTAAACCTTCTAACCCATGCCTGCAACCCCCTTGAATGATCAAGGGGGATTGTGACGATTTATTTTAGGAGACGGAGTCTGGGAAGGATTCCTGCAACCCCCTTGAATGATCAAGGGGGATTGTGACTTGTAGGCAGTGGCTTGTTCGTGAGTGACCACAGCCTGCAACCCCCTTGAATGATCAAGGGGGATTGTGACAACCCCCCTTCGGTGTTCGCTTCTCTCGGCTCTTCCCTGCAACCCCCTTGAATGATCAAGGGGGATTGTGACTCGCATGTACAATCGTTTTATCGCCTAGCCCGTCCCTGCCACCCCCTTGAATGATCAAGGGGGATTGTGGCCCACACTATCATCATTCCCGTGAAAACGGGAATCCATTTTAAAACCCGTCTGCTTGAACGGACGGTATTTGACGGGTTGCTTTTCTGAGCTTTGTAGTCAAGCTTCTTCAATTGTGCGTGGAACGTATTCAGGATAAGAATTTGGGGGTTCCGTACCAAAGATAATGTTGTGCAATTCTACATCAAGGTAATTAGGCAAGGAATTTATAATTTTGTTTCGGGCATCAGATTCTACGAAAAATTTAATTTTTGCGGAAGCCTCTTTTTTTCTTGAGAATGAAGCCCCAGATGCCCGATAAGTAATTGTGTTAGAGAGTTCATAATTACCACCCTCCAGTTGTATTTGTTCTGCAATCTTGGGTGTATAATCTTGAACAAGTACATCAATTTGGCTATAAATTCTATCCAAGTTTCTAGGTTCATTGTGGTGCAAATTACGGAATCCAGTCATTGACATATTAGTCAAACGAATTGGAAGGGTTTCTTTAATTTTATTAGCTTCTTTGAACAACTCTGAAACTAAGTCGTTCAAATTTTCTGAGTATCCTTTTGGGTTGCCAAGATAAACTGCTCTCTTGGGGATATCTTGTGGTAGAAATTCCAAGGGGCTAGAACTATAAAAATAATGATCCGCCATTAATTGATTAGGATTTCTAACGGTTTCACCAAAATTTTGAAATTCAATTTCCCATTTTTTTTTGAGTCGAATTAAAATTCTCTGCGGCCATTTTGAGATCCCCTTTTACGTTTTCGATAAGCACATTTCCGTTTTCAGCCAAAAGCACGGGTTTTACGAACAACGTTTCTCCCCAAACCAATGTAAACCTGAAAAAAACATCTTTGGTTAAGCGAACCCGCAATTTGGGACCTCGAATTTGCCGGATAACCTGATAGGTCGGCCATGAAGCAGCGAGAAGAAGGGCGAAAATGGTCAGCGCTTCGTAGGTGGAGAAACTGGCAAAAATTTGATCCTCTGTCATCTCACATGTCCGCTAAAATCGCATTGAAAGTGGCACTTGGTCGCATCGCTTTTGCAGTTTTTTCGGGATCAGGTTTGTAGTAGCCGCCAATGTCCATCGGTTTGCCTTGCGCTGCATTCAATTCATCAATGATGATTTTCTCATTGTCTGCAAGGGCTTGAGCCACTTTTGTAAAGCGAGTTTGCAATGCCTGATCTCGATTTTGCTCGGCGAGGGCTTGCGCCCAATACAAGGCTAGGTAAAAATGGCTTCCGCGATTGTCCAATTCATTCACTTTACGAGAAGGGGATTTTCCATTTTCTAGGAATTTACCAATGGCCTGATCCAGGGTGTCTGCGAACAGTTGCGCTTTTTCATTGCGGAAGGCCTGGCTGATGTGCTCAAAAGCAGGCACCAGCGCACAAAACTCCCCAAGAGAATCCCAGCGCAGATGTCCTTCTTTGAGGAATTGCTGAACATGCTTAGGGGCCGATCCCCCGGCCCCGGTTTCAAACAATCCGCCCCCATTCATCAAAGGCACAATGGAAAGCATCTTGGCACTGGTTCCCAATTCAAGGATGGGAAATAGATCGGTGAGATAATCTCTCAAAACATTGCCGGTCACCGCAATCGTGTCTTCTCCTTTTCGAATTCTTGCCACCGAAACTTTCATCGCTTCCACAGGCGGCATCAGGCGAATGTCCAATCCTTGGGTATCATGTTCGGTTAAATACTGCTTCACTTTTGCCAGAATCTCGGCATCATGCCCGCGCTTTTCATCAAGCCAAAAAATGGCAGGCGCACCTGTCGCTTTTGCCCGATTGACTGCTAACTTGACCCAATCTTGAATTGGGGCATCTTTGGTTTGGCACATTCTAAAAATATCCCCTTCTTCCACTTTTTGCGCCAAGAGGGTTTCGCCAGCGGAGTCCACCACGCGGAAGATTCCTGCCCCGGGTGCTTCAAAAGTTTTATCATGTGAACCGTATTCCTCTGCTTTTTGTGCCATCAGGCCGACATTGGAAACACTGCCCATGGTGGAAGGATCAAACGCCCCATGCTTTTGACAATCTTCAATCATTTCCTGGTACATTCTTGAATAAGAGCGGTCGGGGATGACGGCAATGGTATCGTGCAGTTGATTGTCCGCTCCCCACATCCGCCCTCCATCACGCACCACCACGGGCATTGAGGCATCGATGATCACATCACTGGGAACATGCAAATTCGTGATCCCTCTTCCTGAATCCACCATCGCCAGGTCAGGGCGTTTTTTGTAAACGGCTTGAATGTCTGCTTCAATTTCAGACCGCTGCGCTTCGGATAGGTTTTGAATTTTTGTATAAAGCTCTCCTAACCCATTGTTGAGATTGACTCCCAATTCTCTGAGAAGCGCAGAATGTTTCGCAAGGACATCTTTAAAAAACACCGCAACACAATGCCCAAACATGATGGGATCTGAGACTTTCATCATGGTTGCTTTGAGATGCAACGACAACAAAAGTCCTTCTTTTTTGGCATTGTCCATTTGCTCTTCATAGAATTGACGCAAAGTGCGAACATTCATCACAGCCGTGTCAATCACTTCTCCGGCTGATAAGGCAATTTTTTCTTTAAGAACGGCGACCTGTCCATCGCTAGAAACAAATTCAATCCGAACATCCGTGGCTTGTTTGACCGTCTTTGATTTTTCGCTACCATAAAAATCATTGTCGGTCATCTGGGCAACGCGTGTTTTGGAAACACTCGGCCAATCTTGCATCATCTTGTGCGGATTTTTTTGTCCAAATTGTTTCACAGAAGTGGCTGCTCTTCGATCCGAATTGCCTTCTCTCAAAACAGGATTGACGGCACTTCCCAAGACTTTTGCAAATCGGGTTTGCCGTTGTTTTTCCTCTTCTGTTTTGGGTTCTTCAGGATAATCAGGAATGCGATATCCTTTTTCTTGTAACTCTTGGATGGCCGCCTTCAACTGTGGAATGGACGCACTGATGTTGGGAAGTTTGACAATATTTGTTTCAGATAATTTTGCCAACTCTCCCAGTTCTGTGAGGTAATCAGGAATCTTTTGACTTTCCGTTAAATTTTCAGGAAAGTTTGCGATAATCCTGCCTGAAAGCGAAATGTCTTTTGTTTCTAAAATGATGCCTGAGCCTTTTGTGAATGCCTGGAGGATCGGCAGCAAAGAATAAGTCGCAAGCGCCGGTGCTTCATCAATTTCGGTATAAATAATTTTTTGTGTTGTCATAATTGTCCTTCGTTTTTTACCTTCCTTGGAAAAGTGTTCAGGAAAGGCAATTTTTCTGGTTTTTATGAACTCGCCTTTCTGATGGGCCCATGAGCTTCACACAGGTTCTTCCATCTGACGAATCAAGACCCGTGTCATTTCAATCAGCTGTTTACGTTGTTCTGCACAGTGAGCAGGATCTGCACACTCTTGGAGCCTCCGAGCTTCTTCACTCAACTGCACAAAGCCTGCATAAATTTCACTTCCTCCCATTTTATACTGGAGTACTTCTGCCTTGTCTTCAATCTGGGCGGACCGTTGCAGTTCTTGGCGTTTTTTCAAGGCACTTCGTAAATTGCGAATTGATGCCGTGGCTTTGCCTTGGCAAGCTTCGGTCCAAATCGCTTCTCGCTCTTCATGGCTTTTGTAACTACTGAGCAAATAAGCCCCGGAGGCCGTGTACCGATTGATCAGTTCAGGATTGTCCGCATACACCTCTGCGACCTTTTTGCATTGCATGGCCGAAGAATAGGGCATATTGATGTTTTCTGCATACCAAGTTTTGATTTGTTCTGTTCCCATTTTGGATTGTTTCAAGAGCCGATGTAGCGCAATCAAATGCACACCTAATAAAAAATAATCATCGGCAATATTTTCGATGTATTGATTGATCTTATCAACAATTTTCTGAGCTTGTGGGGTATTTTGCGTTGCGATATCGCCCCGCAAATCGGACACATAATCCGGCACAGAAAAATCAATAGATCGCTGCCCCACAGGAATCGCTTTTTTTGCTTCCGGTAGTGCCCCTTCCTGACTAATTTTACTTTGGGAGTTCAAATCAAAATCCAGAGTCCGCGCCATAACTTCCTTTCCATTATCCCACACTTTTGAGAGGCTCTTGTCGGGGCATTTTCCTTTTTTCTGCAATGCGTTTCATGATTTCTTTGCAAAGGGCCTCATACATTTGTGCGCCTCGGGTTTTTCCTTTTTTATAATCAAAAATACTTTGATGGTAAGCAGGGGATTCTTGAATGGAAACGGATTCTTCAATCCAGCTTTTGAAAATCAAATCCGGCCAACGTTTTCGCAATCCTTGCAAAACCGTTTTTGAGATGTTTGTGCGGCTATTGTAGCGAGTGATCGCAATCCCCAACACTTCTGCCTGGCAAAGCCCCCGTGCGTCTTTTTTGAGATCTTGAAGGTAGGTCATGACCTGATCACATCCACTGTAGCCCAAATAATCTGTGACTACCGGAATGATCACATAATCGACATACATCAAGATATTTTCATTCACTTCATTCCAACTGGGAGCACAGTCAAACAAGATCATGCTATGATTGAGCGGTTGCAGGAGGTTTTTTAAGACGGTTTCTCGAAAACGAGAATTGCTGATATACCGCGCTGCATCGACCATTTTTTTCCCGCCTGATGGCAAAATTGAGAAACGATTATTGATTTCAAGGAATTCGAATTCTCGCACCTCCCCTAAAACGAGACTGGCTAAATTGCAGACATGATCTCGTTGAAAAACGGTGGTCACATTCGCTTGCATATCAGAATCAATCAGTAGCACATTCCGATTCGCTTTGGACACGCGATCTGCAAAATTGATAGAAAGCGCTGTCTTGCCTTGCCCGCCTTTCATCGACATGATTGCAATTTTGATTGACACGAACTTACCTCTTTAAACGTGAATCATCTTTTGTGTTGATTAATCTGATTGGGGAGAAGGATTTTTTTGAATATTCTTCTCACCGCGTGGATGAAATTGATGAAAGGTTTCGGAATAATCGGGAACATTGATATGTGCATACTGAGATGTGGCATCAAGTGTCACATACCCAAATAAAGTGCGGATGCTTGTCAAATCCATGCCACTTTGAATCAAGTGCATGGCAAACGAATGGCGCAACATCCGCGGAGTGATGTTGGCTTGAATCCCTGCCCGCCGTGCATGTTTTTTGACCATATTCCAAAAGCCAATGCGGGTCATCCGAACCCCATTGCGATTGGGAAATAAACAAGGGTCTTCTTTGTTCAACAAACGTGGCTTGCGGGCCGAGGCCAGGTATTGTTTCAACACCGCCACCGCTTTAGAAGTCACAGGCACCATCCGTTCCCGTTTACCACGGACTTTGAGAAACCCTAAATCCAGAAAAAGATCTTCAATGTCCAAATTCAGCAACTCTTTCACTTTAAGTCCACTGGAATAGGACAATTCCAACAAGGCGCGGTCTCGGAGTCCGAGATAATGATCCAGTGAGGGCGCTTCCAAAAGGGCAACGATTTCACTCGGTGCTAACATTTCAGGAGGGCGGTAATCAATCTGTGGAAATTTAATCAAATCCAAGGGGTTGGTTGCAATCAGACCTTGTTGCTCCAGATAGTAAAAAAAGAGTCTCAAAGAGGACAGATGCCGAGCAACCGTGCGCGGTTTGACAGATTGTTCCAAAAGATCTGCATACGTTTGGATATCTGCGATGGTTAATTTTTTTAAGCGATAGTATGTGCTTTTCCCTGTCCGTTCCAACCACTCCTGGAAACGCAGTAAATCAAGTCGATGATTTTGAACACTATTGACTGAATATTTTTTGAATTGCAGGTATTCAATGAATTGTGCGATTAATTGACTCATGAAAACACTTCCAATGTGTATGAGATATCCTTGAAACTATAAACTTTTCTGGTTTTACTCTATTTTGTAAGGAAATCCAAGCAAGGAATACGAGACAAATCACCTGTAGCGCCACCCTCTTTTCCTGAGAAATCCCCTCATGTTTGAGGATAGAATCTATCCTTTTTGATCATCCACTCTCAATGACTCGCTATGACAGATTTTGATTTCCAAGCATACTTTTTTGAACGCTTTGAGCGGGACAAAGAGACCCCTGAACAAAAACTGCTTGGGACAGAATACGAATTTTTTATCCTGCAACCCACTTTAACCACTCCTCGCTACCGCCCACTCCCGATGGATGGGGAACCGGGAGTGTACCAATTGCTGTCTCTTGTGCATGATTTGGCACAATCTGAAGCGCGCCATTGGAAAAAACAATACGAAAACGACAAATTGATCGGGTTGTCGGGTAAACAAAAGCAAACTATCACGATTGAACCCGGAGGACAAATCGAATTCTCGGGAGCCCCTTTAAACGCTTTGTCAACAATCCATGAAGAATTGACTGCCTATCTGAAACTGCTTTCCGCTACTGTTGCACAGTTTGAAGGAAGAATCTTGGCTTTGGGGTTGATGCCATTTTGCCCTTTAGATGAAATTCCTCTAGTCGACAAACAGCGCTATCACATCATGTTTCCCTATATGAAACAAGTGGGCACTCATGGTCAGATGATGATGAAAGCCACGGCAGGCACTCAAGTCAGCCTCGATTATTTTTCCAAAGAAGACTTGGAACGCAAATTTGTTTTCCTCAATCGGCTCTCTCCTTTCCTCACAGCCATTTTTGCCAATAGTCCTCTTTATGATGGAAAACCAACCGGGTTTTGTTCGTTTCGCGGAAGAATTTGGCTAGACACGGACCCTGCTCGCGCCGGGCTTCCTGCTCCTTTTTTGGAAGAAAGTTTTCAACTGGAACACTACATTGAATGGGCGCGCAAGGCACCGCCTTACTTTTTAAAACGAGAGGATCAGCTCATTGTCCTCACGCACCTGTCTTTTAATCAACTCTTGGCCGGAAAACACGCGCAAATCCAAATCACCGCGGAAGATTGGAAACAGCATTTAGGGATGGTTTTTCCAGATATTCGGATCAAACAAATCATTGAAGTCCGCAGTATGGATGCCTTAATGCCGCAAGATTCCATTGCCGTTCCTGCGCTTTTGAAAGCATTGATTTACAATGAATCCGCATTTGATACCATTTACCCCCTCTTGATGGATTTAAAACCTGAACATTATTTGCGCTACCGTCAGGCAGGCGCGAAAGCAGGAGTGCAAGCAGAAGTGGGGGAGGTCAGCTTTCTTAAAATTGCTCGACAGATTTTCGAAACCGCTTTGAGTGCCTTGGGTTCAGAAGAAGAACAGTGGCTCCTTCCTTATTTCGAGAAATACACCAAAGATGGGAAAACACCGGCCGATTTAGTTTTAGAAAGTTTTACAAAGGCTCAACATGATATTGAACAGTGGGCAAAAGGATATTTTTCAGACTCCTTTCCCCCATTTTAATTAAAAGACATGCCTCTTGCTGTCAAGAAAATCAAAACTCTTTTGTGTTTATCTAAAAATTAGCATAAACTCATTAACAACCCTCTTTAAAAGGGGATTCTATTTTAGATAATTTTAAAATTCACAAGCGACTTCCTGCGTAAGTCCGTCTTGGTGGTTGATTAGGCAATGACGATGTCTCAGGCTAAAACGGCTCTTTCAAAACGCCCTAAAATCGCTAGGGGGGCCTTTCAAATCTATACAGGAGAAGGCAAAGGCAAAAGCACCGCTTCGATGGGATTGATGCTCCGTGCTTTAGGCTGCGGATTTCATGTTTATTATTTGAGGATGCTGAAACCTCGCTGGAAAACAGGGGAATTGAAACTCGGCCCCGAACTTCACCCCAATTTGACCTTCCGCAATATTCCTCATTATTGGGCGCTTTGTGTCAGTAAAAATGTGCCTCAAGATGTGGAAGCCATGCAAGAAAAACTCAAACCCGAAATGGATGATTTGCAAAAAACCTTAACTTCGGGGGATTACGATATGGTGATTTGTGATGAGATCAATTATTGCATCCATCGCGGTTTGATTCCTTTAGAACGCGCCATTGAATTGGTCGAGAGCCGACCCGAAAAAGTCGAATTGGTCTTTACAGGGCGACATGCTCCTGAGGAGTTGATCCAACGAGCAGGGATTGTGACAGAAATGCGTAAAGTCAAACATCACTTCGCGGAAGGCATTCGCGCTCGCATCGGGATTGAGTTTTAGTTTTCCCATCATGACCAATCGTTCTCTTCCTCACGGCTTGATTCTCGCGGGTATGCAAAGTAGCAGTGGGAAAACCGCCATCACTTGCATGCTTCTGGCCGCTTTACAAAAACAAGGATTCTCCCCTCAACCTTTTAAAGTCGGTCCCGATTTCATTGATCCCGGCTATCATTCCCAATACACAGACCGTCCGTGCATCAACTTGGATGCTTGGATGATGGAAAAGTCCAGAATTCTACAGGATGTTCAACACTACACTGCCGGAACCATTGGAGTGGTTGAAGGAGTGATGGGGCTTTTTGATGGCGCCAGTCCCTCTTCTGACGAAGGCAGCACCCTAGAGATCGCCCGTTGGTTGCATTGGCCAATTATCCTCGTTGTGCCTTGTGAAAAAGCTGGACGTTCCATTGCTGCTGCCATTCGCGGTTTCATCGAAGAAGCGCAGGAGATACAAATTTGTGGCGTGATCTTGAATCAAGTGGGTGGAGAATCTCATGCAAAATATCTGGAAGATGCTCTCGCTCATTTGAAAATTCCTATTCTTGGTGCTGTTTCAAAAAATGAGATTTTGACATGGCCTGAACGACATTTAGGCTTACAAGCCCAAACAGAACAACAATTACCCTCGCTCCATGAATTAGCAAAATTAGGGCATTCGGTTTTAGATATTCCGCAAATCCAATCGCTTGTCGTTCCCGCTCCTGGGATGCCTATTGTTTCAGCTGCTCCTCCCAAAAAAACTCGGATTGGCATTGCTAGAGATGAAGCCTTTCATTTCTATTATCATGCCAATCTTGAATATTTAAAAGCATCCGGGGTGGAACTGATTGAATTTTCCCCGCTGACCGATTCCACTCTTCCGCATCCAATCGATGGGCTGATTTTTGGAGGAGGGTTTCCAGAAATTTTTGCGTCTCAAATTGCAGACAATGCCACCATGCGCACCTCTATTGGTCAAGCCATTCAAGAGGGGTTGCCTTGTTATGCCGAATGTGGCGGTTTGATGATTCTTGCCGAAGCATTGATCACTCAAAACGGAACCACCTTTCCAATGATTGGGGCCTTGCCGGGAGCCGTTCAGATGACCGACCATCTGAATAATTTTGGCTATTGTTTCTGCACACCTTTCTCTTCTTCAATCCCAGAAACCTTCTGGAAAGGTCACGAATTTCATTATTCTCGTTGGCTCGCTGAAGAAAATTCTGCTAATTTGTGGCAAGTCACCAAAAAATACCGCAAGATTACTCGAAAAGAAGGATTTCAAAGCCAGCATTTGCATGCCTCTTATGTCCATCTTTATTTCCCAACCGCTTCTGCTCTCTTTGAAAATCTATTCGGCTTGGAGAAAGCACCTTCTTTTCCCCAAAAATAGGAAACTTATGCTCATTTGTGTTGGAATCGGCCCTGGCGATATGGATTACCTCACCCAACGAGGGGCGCAACTCATTAAAACCGCCGATGTTGTGGCCGGCTTTACCGCCGTCACTGAATTTGCCCAACCGCTCTTTTCGGAGAACACCCAAATTGTCACCCTGAGCTACAAAGACCAAGTGGCCAAATTGCAAGAAGTGGCGCAACTCCACAAAGACGGACTCCAGTGTGTGATCCTGTTTATGGGAGATATTCATTTTTCAGGATTCCAATTTCTCGAAAGAGTCGAGCGGGCTTGTGGTCATCCTGTGGAAACTCTTCCAGGCATTAGCTCGGCACAAATTCTCGCCTCTAAAACCAAAGTTTGTTTTGACGAAACCACCTTTATCACGTTCCACCGACGAGGAAATTTGGCCCCGTTTCAAAACCATCTCGTTCATGTGCTTCAGGATGATCGAAACGCTATTGTGATCCCTCGTCCTTGGGACATGATGCCTAAAGATATTGCGGGTTATTTAATCGACCACGGCGTTGACCCCGCCCACCCCACTGAAGTTTGGGAACACCTCACTCAAAAAGAAGCCCATTGGACGGGCAACCTAAAACGATGCCAGCAGGATTTCAGTGATATGAGCATTATGCTGATTCGGACTCTCCATCCTCTACCAAGTCAACTTTAGCACAACATCAATTGTTCGGTGATTTCATCGGCCAGCATCATTCCTTTAGGGAGCAGTGACAAAACTGGTGGACTCCATTGGAGATACCCCTGACTTTGCAGTTCTGCCACCAATTTTCTATTCCGTGCTGACCATTCAATGGCAAATTTTTCGCACCAGGTGTTCACTGAAAACCCTGAAGATTGCCGTAATCCCAACAACAAACTTTCATTGGCTTGCTCAGTTAACGAAAGCTCCTCCTGGAACGCTACAGGAACTTCTTTTTTTTCTAAGGCTCTTTGATAACTTTTTAAAGAGCGATGATTGCCCCAGCGAGTCCCCTGAATATAAGAATGCGCTCCTGTCCCCAATCCTAGATAAGATTTACCCGCCCACACCCAGAGATTGGATTGGCTTTCATGATGAGGTTTTGCAAAATTAGACACTTCATATTGAAAAATTCCCTGAGATTTCATCTGCTCGACGGCCCAAAGATACATTTCTTGTGTTAAATCCTGATTTTGCTCAACCCATTGCACCTTCTCGGCTTGGTAGGCAAAAGGGGTATTGGGTTCTATATCCAAACCGTACAGAGAGAGGTGGGGGGGGTTGCTCTGAAGAAAAAGATTCAAATCCTTTTGAAAGGTTTCTAGGGTTTGCCCAGGAATGCCAAACATGAGGTCTAAATTAAAATTGGAGATTCCCGCCGCTTTTAAGATTTCCACAGCCTTAATTCCATGAAAAACCGTATGGTTTCTTTGCAGTTCCTCCAGAAAAATCTTTTGAAAACTTTGCACTCCCAAACTAATTCGATTGATCCCTATTTGCCGCAATCCCTCAATATATTCCCTGCTCGCATCTTCTGGATTGATTTCAAATGAAATCTCTATTCCTTCTGACCAATCGACAGACCGCTGAACGGCTTTAACTAAAAAAGCCACCTCTGCCAACTCCAAACTAGAAGGGGTTCCTCCTCCAATGTAAAGGGAATCGATTTTTCCTAATTGCTGCTCAAATTGATCCACTCGCTTTTGTAATTCCTGCAACACCAACCGAAGATAAATTTTGTGCAAACTCGCACGATCTTTGCGTACAGCAAAAGCACAAAATGGACAAATTTTCCGACAAAATGGAATATGAATGTAAAGTGCCTCAATCAAATCAAAAGATTTTTGCAGGGTTTCAGTGTTTTGTCCTGTTACTTACAGGTGAGGGAGTGTCTTGGCCTCATTTGTTGGTCTGTGCTTGCCGTTGCTCAAGCTGTTTTAGAGGAGCATTGCCATTCACAACGCCCAGTGTGGAACCATAAATCCAGTAACCTAGCAGCCGTTGCATTAACTTCGGCAAACCCAAAACCTCTTCCTCTGTGAGAGACAAATAAAAATTGTCCTGTTGACGTAACCACTGCCGCGTAAAAAGGTTATTGATGCCCCTTCGCCGGGCATTCGGGGCAGTAGACGCGCCTCCTCCATGCCACAAAGCACCGTCATATATCAACACGGAGCCTGGCGGCATTTCCGCAATGAGGGGTTCCTCCTTAGGGCGATCTTCCTTGGGATTCAAATGAGACTTGGGAACATATCGCGTCCCTCCATTATCAGCGCGAAACTCATCGAAAGCCCATATTGAATTGACCTCAAGCGGTGGATGCGGCCAGGGCAATGGGTAGTGACCCGAATCTTGGTGAAGGGGCTGCGCTTTCTGGCCTTCGTAAATGGTGATGCCCATCGAGGCGGATAATTGTGGCGGCTCACCAAAATAAGCTTCCACAATGGCAAGCACGGCACGATGCATCACCAATTCATCAAAATCTCGTGTTTTACTCACAAGACAGTAGGCACGATGGGTCTGAAATCCTTCGAATTCGTATTGCCCCAAAGGGGTGCTCTCATTCACTTGATCGAGGGCTGTCCGCACTCGCTCTAACGTGTCTGAGGGGATTGCACATTTTAAGATCACATAACCTTCTGAGCGCAAGTGCTCAATCTCCGTATGCAGTGCTTGGCGTTCCTCCTCGCTGGTAATGAATTTCTTACGGGTGACATCTAGGGCTTCGGGGCTGAAGGGATCCGTCGCTCTCTTGTCCTGCATGGATTCAGCAACAAGGCTTCCAACATGTGTGGTTCGATCAGGTGATGGTTTCATGGGATCGTTTCTTTTCAGAAAAAAATTGTTATGGGATTCAACTCTCAACAAATATCAAGAGTGTTGATGAGATGAATGGCCCAGGTAGATTTCTATCACTTGTGGGTCGTTTAAAACTTCTTCTGGAGGACCCTCGGTGATAGATTCGCCATAATTCAAGACGTGGATCGTATCAGCGAGGTCGGCAACCATTTGCATGTCATGTTCAACCCAAATCATTGTGAGATCAAACTCGTGCTTGACGCGCAGGATGAAACGCGCCAAATCTTCCTTTTCTTCTCGATTCAGACCCGCAGAGGGTTCATCCAAGAGAAGAAGTTTTGGTTCCATTGCGAGGGCACGGGCAAACCCCACTACCTTTTGCAGACCATAGGATAAATTGACCACCTTTCGCTTCCGATACTGCTCCAATTCCACAAAGCTGAGAATCTCTTCAATTTTCCGCCGATGCTTGATTTCCAGTTTCCGCACCGCCCCCCAATACAAACCTTCCCAAAAAACATTGCTTTTCATCAGACAATGCCGTCCGACCAATAAATTATCCAAGACCGTCAACTGAGGAAAGAGTTCTCCATGCTGAAAAGTTCGTGCGATGCCCTGTTGTGCAATCTGGTGTGATTTCATCCCTGTGATATTTTGTTCGTTGAACCAGATTCGTCCTTCCGTGGGGTGATAAATTCCGCTAATACAATTCAAAGCACTGGTTTTGCCAGCCCCATTGGGGCCAATGAGTGCGAGAAGCTGGCCTTGCTGGGTTTCCAGATTCACTTGACTGAGAACTTGGAGCCCTCCAAATGACAGAGTGACATCTTCGAGCT
Organism: Clathrina lutea; assembly: GCA_028571005.1. Lineage (NCBI taxonomy): Eukaryota > Metazoa > Porifera > Calcarea > Clathrinida > Clathrinidae > Clathrina > Clathrina lutea. Next base: position 915 of record JAOWAR010088876.1, on the reverse strand, counting down.
TGAGCTGACCTATTTTAGCCATACCATCTCCGGCGGCGGCGATACTGTTTGACGGTTCGATAGCTCCGCCGGGAATCGAGGTTTCTTCCTCCCAAATAAAATTCTTGGATATCTTGATGATTTCTCAGGCGTTCGGGTTCTCCATCCAAGACAATCCGACCATTTTCCATCACATAACCATAATCGGCAATACTGAGAGCCACATCTGCGTTTTGTTCGACTAAGAAAATGCTGATTCCCAAATCATTGCGAATGGTTTGTAACCTTTCCATCAGATCGTAGACGATCAATGGGGCCAGTCCTTGAGAGAGTTCGTCAACGAGTAACAGTTCGGGAGCACAAGTTAAGGCAGAACCAATCGTGAGCATTTGACGCTCCCCCCCACTCAGATAGCCAGCCAACCGCTTTCTGATTTGAGCGAGGTGTGGAAAATATTCATAGACCATCTCACGGAGTTGTTCATGGTTTTGCCGCGCTTGCTTCCGGGGAATGTTGATATCCAGATTTTCTTCGACAGTTAATGTTTCAAAAATTTTCTCCCTCTCTGGCACCAAGACGATGCCTCTTCTGGTAATTTGATGGGGTGGGTGATTATGAATAGGGTGTCCTTTGTAGAGAACACTGCCTTCTGTGACCCGGGCATCATCCAATCCAATAAAGCCTGAAATAGCACGCAGGGTCGTTGTCTTGCCGGCTCCATTATTGCCAAGCAAGGCGACAATCTTTCTCTCTTTCACCTGCAATGAGATTCCCTGGACCGCAGTCAGCACTTGATGGTAGACGACTGCTAACTTTTCCAGACACAAAAGCTCTGTTGCCGATTCGGCCATTTCAACTTCCTCCTCCCAAGAATTTATGATGAAAGGGCCACTGCAAAAAATAGTCGCGGATGCGGTACCATATTCCTACCAATCC
>JAOWAR010088765.1:0-12410 GCA_028571005.1 Clathrina lutea | reverse complement strand
TCCGGCGGGAATTTCAAATGCTCTTTTCTCATTTTACTGTTTTCTAGAGTTCTACTTTTTATATCTCGGCCAAATGTAGCTCGATTCCGCTGAAACTTCACACAAGGCTAGCTGAATACCTACTTCATATTTCGGTACTAGCGATTTTTGATCCGACAAAGCATAATAAAGTAAGCAACAAATCTTCATAGTAACTACAAAGAAAACACGCCAACTGCATGTAGAAGTCCTTCTGCTATGAATTGAGCTAAATGGTAGTACCGAATTGAAGAGTATTGTCCAAGGAAAGTTTCTGCCAAGTTTCATCCCTGCAGCTTAACTCCATGTAGAGATATAAAAAGTAGAAAAATCAAATTTCAGATTTTCAACCACCAATAACTCCTCCCTGTGCTGCAGCAAAGCTTACCTATAAAGTGCAATGAGCTGTGTTTTTCAAGTACCTTCGAAGGAAAAGCATGGTGAAGGGCTCACCGGTACAGTTTCTCAGATTTGAAGGCAGTGCCAAAGTGGGGGGTGCCACCCTTAAACTTGCATGGGCTACCCAGAGAGTGGATTGTGTATGTCTGCTGTCTGCTGTGGCCGTTTTCATAAACACAGCCTAGCTTGATGCGGCCAAGGCATTTAACTCCGCATTGTCATGCAAGATTGATACAGATTTTGCTGTGCTGTGCTTGAGCAGAAGTGCTGTGTTTCTGCTTGGAAACTGTTGTGGGCACAGGCTATGGTGATCGCCGTTTCCTTCATGAGAGTAGAGGCAAAGTGTTTCACACGATATGAGCGTTACCTCTCACTTCTGCGAAGGCACAAAAACACTGGTTGCTCTCTCCAACATGCTTTGCCGCAAAACACCTATGATGGTAACTTCTTCTGTGATTGGTCTTTCAGCAGACTGAGGACTGCTTCACCAGTAGTTGGTATAACATGGTCCTGAGCTGTGGATTGCTCTAGTTCCCGCGCATGAATTAAACAGATGGCTTTAGCCTTGCAGGAAGCCATGCCGAAAGCACGTCCCGGAAAATTTCTAGGTCGGCTTTTTACGTGCTTTTATTTTAGTCAAGGCTTACACCAAATCCGTTTTTTCCTCCCTCGCCTCTTCAGGGTGTTTTTTTCTCGAAGTCAATCCATTTTTTAAATTTCGACTTCCCGGAGAAAAGCAGGTCAGTTCGAGCAGGCCTCTCACTGGACTGTTCCCAAATTTTAAAACAGACTTAAAACCTGAAAGCATTATTGAAGCACTTTCAAAGTTTGTTCAGCTCTCTCTTCAGTTTGAAAACATTCACTCAGTATGGCACTCCACATGGAGGATAAAGACACCTGTGGAGCCTACTCACAGATTGACTAAGTCACTTTTACAAAAAGAGAGCTATGGGAGGACTCTCATCATACGCACAAAAGTGAATTGTTGTGGCGTTTTTCCGTCACCATCTTGGCAGGCAGTTGAGTATCTTTCATTTTTTCTTTCATAAACTTGTTTCCTATGTGCAATAAAGAGGAATTTCACGCCAAAATCATGTTCTGTATTAGTAGGGATACTCAAGGTAAGTTCGTTTCTACAGTACACGTACATGCCGAACTTTCCTTTTTGTTCGTTTGGGTCTGTGAAATTAACGAGCCCACGGGGTGAGAGCCAGCTTGACTCCATGAGGGGTGGGGGCGGGGATGGAGGTGTCTTGTGCCTTCGGGGTGCATTTGTGTGCGAGCTTCACAGACTGGATCCTGGCATTCAAGATTGTGAGATAGGAAGCTGCTGCACAATATGAACTACCAAAAAATGAATCACTCTGCTGTTTCGAGTGAAACATGGTTTCCATTGACTGCCCCGGAAAGGGAGGACCTCCAGACTCGGTCACAACCACGACCAAAGACCAGCTTCAGGTGTCCGTAGCTAATGCTTCCTTCAGTAGTCCTCTTGATCATGCTTTTGGATTGCACAGCAAGTTCTCAAGTTCTGGCCTTCTCTCGGGTGCCTGGCCCGGACCTGCTCCTCCACGAAGTCTTTTGCAGACTGGAGGGAAAATGTTGCTCTCACTAGTTCCTCCTGCGGTTGGCTAGTTGACCCTAATTCTTGCAGTGCCTTCACATATCCCAAAGCAACATGGGCAACAAGAACATGGATCAGGGACTTGGGTCAGGGGTATACTCACAATCAACAAAACTGTAAGGAAAAGGAAAGAACCAAGGAAATCGGATAACAGCTAAACTGTGAAGGTGGGAAAAGGGAATTCCTCATAGTGAGGAACTCCAAGCGGCTGACCATGCTCGATGTAACATTCTTGGTTTTGTTCCTTTCGGAAAGTGCTTGGAGTTGTCTTGCAACACAAGCCTTTCTAAGTTTGCCTGATTACTAGACACCACCCTGCGGATGCTTTTTCTCTCCACAAAATTGTCCCTTTCATTGGCTCAACTAGAAACAGGTCTACCTAGACTTCTTTGTACTCGCCATCGACGTGAAAAGCACCAAGGAACTCCTTCTTCACCACTCCAAAAGTCAAACTTGGATTGCAATGTGATCTGAGTCACGGGATTATCTATATCGATTCGCAACATTCCAAGGCAGATACTTCCGTATTGTCAAGCACGGTGGAAGCAGCTTCTGCTGTGCATGCTTGAGTTGAGGTTGTTACTGACTAGATCATTCCACAACTGCGGGTTAGTCATGTGACCCGTCACGCAAAGCATGATCATGGTGACAACTAGATGCTTCACCTCAGTTGAAAAGGACACAAATACATCAGGACGAAGACTAAAACGATACATTGGATTGAACTTTAAACCTTTCTGAATACCGCTGAGAAACCAGTTTACCAAATTCTGTAGTGGTGGAACGTTCTTCATCAACTTATGATGGCGTTGACGCCAAAACGTCTTCTCCTTAATACCATCCTTTTTCTCCCTCGCTTCACGCCTTAATAACTTAACCTTGTTTGCGCTTAACATTTCTTCTGTTGAATCAAAACAACACTTGCGTTGCCTACGTACAATCTCTTGACTGTTCTTCACCATAACTTGAGGAAAGCCCTGGAATAAATGAGACACATTCAAGTAGACTTAAGATATCAAGACAAAGACCAAAATGATACATTGGATTGATCTTTAAACTTATTTAAGCACCGCTCAGAAACCAGTAGACCAAATTCCAGAACGGTGGGACAATTATTCTGTCGAACGGAAACCACACTTGCTTTGCTCATGTACCCTCCAAGGCAGAAAAATCCGCATTGTCAAGCGAGATTGATACAGGCCTTGCTGTGCTGTCCTTGAGCAGAAGTGTTGTGTTCCTGCTTGGAAACTGTTGTGGGCATAGGCTAAGAAAATCGCTGTTTCGTTCGTGAGAGTAAAGGTGAGTTTTTTGGGGTGCAATATATGTTAACCCATGACCTCTGCGAAGGTGCAAAGTCACTGGTTGCCCTGCAGCTGTGCCTTGTGAAATGCGACATAGCTGCGGACCATAAACTCATCACTCCAGTGTGCTTTGCCGCAAAACGTGAACGGAGGTGACTTCGTCTTAGAATGGTGTTCCGGCAGGCTGAGGACCAGTCGTTGGCATCATATGCTCGTGAGCTGTGGATTGCTGTAGTTCCAGCACATGAAATAAATGGATGGAATCAGCCCTGGCAATAGGCCATGCTGAAATTAAAGCAATTCCGGCTTGAATCTTCCCGACATTGCTGAACCAAGTGATAACCCTATTCTGGTAGCGACAGTCTTCAGATGCGGTCGATGTAATCAACTCAGGAATAGAGAGCCATTCAATACCACATAGCTCCTCTGCAAAGCGTTGCCACTTGGAATAGAGTTCTTCAGGCAGTGGATCGTCCCAACCAATCTACGCTCTCCACAGATCTGGAAGAAGTAACTTGCCTTTGCACAGTTGTTGGACTCAATAGGCCTAGCTGTTCAAAAATGTCATCCACAGCTTTGAGCATTGCACGCTGGCAGGTCACAATATGAAGAGAAGCTGGTGAGGGGACAAGAATTAAGAGTGTATCCATCACAATTTGCCTTGGATTGCCGGTAACTTTCATACTGTCACACTTGTGTTGATACTCCGCCAGAATGTTGTAACGGACTTCAGCACTATTCAAGTTTCAAATGAGGAGGTTCATAAGGCTCAACGGATTGTCATGTCGGCTGCTGGGTAGACGGCTGGTTCTTTATCTGGGGAATCAGAAATTAGGCTGACACTATACACATCATGAAGCAGCCATTGATTGAATGGACCAGGCTCGCTGATCAGGTGATGCTGAACCGTGACACCTAAGAGAAAGGGGCTTCATATGAAGTCAAAATGTACATGCGTCAAGCGGTACACAGCCAGGTTGTCAGACAAAGTGGAGTTGCTTTTAAGATCTTGAATCGTGATAATTTGAAAACAACCACAAAAAATCTTCACCAACTACCGCGATCTTGAAAAAGAGAGAGAGAGAGAGAGAGAGAGAGAGAAAGAACGTTCTTTCTCCCTCTCTTTCGCGTTCGCTGGAGATGAAGATTTCTTTGTGGTTATGGTGATTCCCCGCGCGAGAGCGTGAAGCCCACCCTTCTTTGTAAATTTGAAAATACTTTAGTGCAGACACGAAAGGTGGACAAGAAGATCGAAATGTTAGCAAAAAAGACGTTTTGGTGCTCTACCAATTCTTCAGTGACTGCATTGAAAAGACGATCAGTTGTAAGAGAGGACTCACTATGTTTAAAGAGGGGTCTGGTGAGGTTTTGCATTCAGGAGACTAGGGGGCAGAGGTGTTACTGCCTGTCCAAAGCAGGTGTTCAGGTAGCAGGTGAGATGGGAATGTGGGGTAGCTTGTATAAATGTGAGTGAATGTGTGTGCATGGTAGGTGAAAAACAGGTAAAACACGAATAATGGAATAAGATTGTGTGCTGACCCTGTGTGCATGTGTATTTCAGTGACTAAGGAAAGAACACTGTTCCTTGGTCCTCCTCGTGACGGTTTAGATCCGGTTTCTTGATTTTGATGGCCAGGGCCTCTTCCATTTGGAGTTTCAAGGTGGCATGGTTATGCCTCAGGATCTCGGATAGTGTTCAGCAAATTCTTAAATATCAGTGTCGCCTCGGGCTGAAGACAAAATACGTTCTCTAGCACGCTCGTGTGAGGGGCGGGTAGTAAGGCCAATGGACACCCGCTTGCATAGAAGGCAGAGAATCGAATTGTCTCAATGCGAGTGGATTGTACGAGGCTGCACCCACCTTTAAGATCTTGAATCAGAAGAAATTCAGTGACACTGCACACCGCCGGAAAGAGGCCAACTTGTAAGAATGCTTTCTCTCTGTCAGCCATCAAACCGAAAGGATGCGTCCGAAAGCTTATCAGAATACCGATAAGTGGATGGAGCACGACAGGGCTGCAATGTAGACAATCGTTGAAGCTGTCGTTGGTTGCCTCTCATTATAACCGATCCATCAAAGACCCCGCGAACTTCCATAGAGTTGTAACTCGGATTGATGACTGTATGATGCAGCAAGTAGTACTGCAGTTTGATGGTATGTCGTCTTTAGTAACCCGTTCAATGATGCTCACCTCCTCCTGGCGCTTGATCAAATTGTTATAGAGTGCCAAGGGCACAACGACTCTCCGCAAGACAGTAAGACCGCCCTTAGCTATTTGGTGGTTTCTAGGAAGATCAGAACCACTCCATGGCTATCCACCTTGATACCGACCACCCTGGTACTGGACACTGTGGTCAAATTGCTCCTGGGCATCTTTATAATCCCGAGACGATGGACAGTAAACCAAACCCACTGTGTCCAACTTCCAAACCAGCTCCAGGTCATGCGGCAATGACTCGGATCTGCCCTTGGTATTGGCCATGGTCAAGATCGATTTGCCTTTCTTCACACTGTCATCCATGACCAGAAGAGCTGGTACAGTAATGGCATATTAATCATTAGGGAGGCTGCATAGTAATGGACACACATCCAAAAGGTGAACAAAAATGGCGCCCACGTAGCATGGCAATGTGGGCAATGTCGCTCTGAGTGACCACGGTTTCAGCTCGGCGCTTCCCAGCGCGATCCAAACTTTCGATTTGAAAAGAAAGCAACGTCCTAGTTCAACTTTTGACCTATAAAGGGTACCTTCATTTTTGTTAGACCTCCTGGGACTATTTCAAATCGATTCTTGAACTAAAAACTAATCGATTGCATACAACACACGGCCACCTAAAAAATACCTGGTTTTCAAAACCTAGATGGTGCAATGCTCTAATTCCTTAACACATGCCTTTCCAGATCCCAAACTTGAAAATATCAAAAACTCAGGGCAGGTTTGTAGGTAAAGTTGAATGCCATGGAGCACCCTAATTCAGCATCGGTCTGCTGATAATCCGGCCAAGTTTTTACTTCAGCAGATACAGCCCAGGGTGCATCTCAATGCATGTTGGCAGCACCATTTCAAGAGGATGATCATTTTCAAGGAGAAAGGCTGGGAGCGATCCTAGTGAAGGTGCCTATGCATTAACTATGGGCTCTGTATGTGCGATATGTTCCTAACGAACTTGCAATTGAACGGATGGTGGAAAAATTGCTCTGGTTATAGAACCTGTGATGTGGGATACCACCATGGAATCAGTCTTCACATGAGAACTGTCTTATGGCTGCAGGGTGAGGCGGGTGTTCACAAAATCCATATGTTGTGCCTAGACTTTGAAACATCCCAGTACTGTCAATGGCACACTCTTGTGGCATTCTAGTCCAAGCAATCATTTAGCGGGAGCTTTCGTTATGTAGATTCTGCAGTTGCCTGAATCCAGTAGCAACTGAATTTGCATGTGCTTCCCAAACAAGTAGAGCAAGTTTTTCTGTTCCACCAAAACAACAATAGTATATACGTACTGATTCCCCGTTTCGGGGGAAGTGGCGGTGGTACGCTATCAGCTTGACTGGAGGTATACCCTGAAATAAATGAGATAGATTCAAGTTGACTTAATAGCATCAAATGGAACAGCGTTTGGTTAAAGAACTGAAAGCATGACGTTCCAGGACGTGATACAGGGATTTTGTTTCTGTCCGGCAGCTACATGCACATGCACCTCTTGTAGGCTTCAATTGGGTCAAGGGCAGGTAAGGACAAACGACTAAAGAAAATGAAATGTATTGCAATGACTCCCGAAACTGAAATTGGGGACGGCCAATTCACCACTGCAACAATCTTTGACCGATGGCCAAAAAGAGAAGTAGGTAGTTGCGAGGTGGCAAAGCAAATCAAGCTCTGATGTCACAATGATGACAAGAAACTGTTCAGCGGCGGTGTATAAGGCTCATGACATTAGTACATGTTATAATCAGTAGAGCAGGCTGGCCAAACTAAGGCTGGATTAGCTACACGCGCTCAACATATGCATAGTAACATCATGCTCCACCGAGGTCTAGTTTCGGTAAGCAAGCCTGTGTAATCTGACTAGGGTCTGAGTTCCAGGAAACGAGAGATCTAGGACTGAAGAAAGGGAGGGAAGGAGAGAGGGAGAGAGGAATGAGAACGAAGGGGGGGGGGGGAGAAGGGCAAAGAAGTCAGTAATAATTGAGGACTCTGGGATTGGCTTAGAGAGAATTGAACCATTGAGATAGCAATATTATATGTAGGTATACGCGATTGCCATCCAATTTGATAGCGCAAATAAAACGTGCTTTGAGTTAAGAACAAATCCAAAATACTTCATTTTGAAATGCATTTTGGGTGCATGTGCGTTGCGTTTCTCTTTATCATGTGCTATTTTGCTCTCCTCACTTAGCCCTGAACTCACCTCTACTTCCAATGCCCTTGCACGATTCAGATCTTGCTTCATCGTCGCCACCTGTAACGGAAGTGTGTTCAAAAGAGCCAGGTGTTAGAAGTTTGAGGAAGTCACAGGTGTTTCAGGCAGTTCCTTAATATCTTTCTTGCTCGTGACCTTGCCAGCTTCGCCTCGGAGGAAATACTAGAAAATGATTTTTCGTTCAAATATGTAAACTCTTGGAGCTCCGAAAATCTTAAGATTGAAAGGTAGAGATGTAAAGAAAGCAACCAAAATTTCAGTGAAGACAGGAGGAGGGGAAGAGGGAGAGGGGAGGCGGTAGAAAGAGAAAAGATCGAAGGAGAGAGAGAGAAAATGAGATATTGGTAGAAAGAAGAAAGCGCTTGCGAAGAAGAGAGAAAGATATTGAGAAGGATGAGGAGGGCGAGGAGGAGGAGGAGGAGGAGGAGGAGGAGGACGAGCAGGAAGAGCAGGAAGAGGAGGAGGAAGAGCAGGAGGAGGAGGAGGAGCCGGAGGAGCAGGAGGAGGAAGAGGAGGAGGAGAGAAAACGTGGGAGTCAATAGGAAGGGTGGAGTCCGTATGGACAAAGGGCGATAAAAACATTGTCTGAAAAAGTCGATGATTTGCCATCCTGATAGGGAGAGTGGGGAGGGAACGCGAGATAGGAGAGGAGAGACCCGAGAAAGAGTTCGGGAGAGCAGGTATCTAACGGCCATGGAGGCATAAGAATGAAGAGAAGGAGGGAGGATGGAAAGGATGGAATAGAGATCAATCTTTGAGGAAGTTGCGAGCAATTTAGAAGGGGATGGTTGAGGTTCCAGAGTTAGAACAATGGAAGAAAGCAGAGAAAAAAACATGACCATTTGACTGATGAAGAGAGTATCTGACCTGCTGCGTACTCCCAGAGGAAAAGGAGATGGAGAAGAAAATTTGTCAGCTGCAGGAAGAAAAAAATACATGTATGACACACATCATTTTTAGTTAAAGCACAGTCTCCAACTCTCCATGATTCTTTACAGAAGAACAGCATAAAGATGATAAAATTATTTTACGAGTTCACATGCCAGCCAAGAGATGAACTTCTTAAACACTGCTTGCAATGGTTTCTCAGATTTCTAAAATATATCTCATTTTTCCTTTAAATTTTATGCAGCCTTCTTCTCCTGGCCTTCTGACAATAGTTCGTGACAGACTGGATTGGTTTTCAAAGGAGAATTGTGCGTGTCCAAGTAAGGGGAAAGTCATAGTGGAACACCGCTGATAGCCAAATTCACCCCTGTGTACTGTTATCGTTGGGAAGACTCGTGCTGCTGATTTTGATCAGAGTGTTCTATTCATAACACAAATAAACTTTTGACTGCCCTGATGCTTGCGTTAGAAACTTGTGAATGGGGCCGAAACATCGCCTGGTGTTTAAAGAGAAAACAATGAAAGAGAGAGAGAGAACGCTAAGCAATTCCAATTCACTGAGGGCGAACGAAAAAAACCAGATCACAAGCTACAGCACTGGCTTCTATTCGTTGTCTGCCCTGGTGAAGCTGGCTTTCTTTCCTTTATTCACTACTCGTGATCGTGCGCGTTTTGGAAATTTGACCTCTGTTGAGTTTCACGAGTTTTCGATAAGATTCAGACTAGTGTTGCTACGAATGTTCGAATATCAAGGCTCGTGACATTACGCAGCTCCTGGCCAGGTGGTGTTGGGCAAGCCTTAGCCCCATGAACATAGCTCAAGATCGCGGTTTTCACAGCCTGCTGGCTTTTCCGGAGCAGGATTTCGGCTTTCCGTGAACGTGTTGCGTCGATAATACGCTTGAAGCATTAGGAGGATCGCAAAAGACTTCTGGGCATATTGACGGAGCAAGATGGTTGCGTTAATGAGCGACATCTGGACAAGCTGCAGAAGCTAGTCCTATGCGGCCACGACGGACCATTTTATCTCAGTAGCGAACTTTGAAAAATTGAAGGCGACGAGAGGTTACCCGCGGAGAGCTGGTCTCTACAATCATGCAGTTTAGAAATTGCGAAACTCGAAGGAAGTAATACGGGAGCACGCATCGCGGAGAAGTTGAAAATGTGGCGAAAGAGTTTGGCATTATTAAAAAGTTGAGGGCTGTTGTGCATGACCCGGCACATGACCTTGAGCAAGGCTGAGGCGAAACAAAGGACAGAAGGCTAGACTTCCCTTTCAGCTTGAAAATGCGATAAGTACCTATCACGAAGAAGTGAAGGAGCAATCCTGCACCTTTTATCGAAATGTGAAGGTTTGTCCTAAGTAAGTTGCCCAAGTTACAGCCGGTAAGCCGTTCAGCCAGGAAACTCAGTCGAAAAAAGCGCTGGCGTTCGCTTTTCGTACATTTTCAGTTATTTCCATGGCAGGACCCACGGAATTTTTTCAGAAAACAAGTGTTTTTCGGCTGATTGTCGAATGGCTGGTTCGGAAACCCTTCCGTGCGAGGACAGTTTTAGCATGCGTGGAGGCGCAACATTTTCATTTCTTTTCTTTTCGACTGAATGGAGAACGAGTTTATGTCATGCATTTTCTCCAAATTTGCCTTTCTCCTCCCCTCATGCTTTCTCTCGTTTATTTGCCAAACTGTCTACAGCTCTCTGCGTTTCTTTCTCCTTCTCTCCCTCTCTATCTTTCTCTCTTTCTCTTTCTCTCTCTCTCTCTTTTTTTCTCTCTCTCTCTCTCTCAATCTCTTTCTCTTCCATCTCCCTCAATCGTTTTATCTCTCTCTCTCTTTCTAGTCCAATTTAAGGTTCTAATCCTGGCTGAATTTCACTTCCTCGAAACCTAACTTCTGCAGCGCGCAGAGATGTGAAATTTTCCACAAATATTCTTTGAGAGCGCTTTTCGTCATCATGAACAAAAGTCAGGTGACACAAGCGGGACAACGTTCTTTTAAGATTTGAAATTTTGAATTTTCTCGTAGAGCAACTGTCTTCCGGTGTGCGATAGGTATGATTGGTTGCGATTTTCTGAATCTTTGGGTGATTTGTGGAAGATACACGGGAGCATATCCCATTTCTGCTCTCCTAGGACTAGTTAGAGGCTATACAATTTGCATAGTATTTCACGAGAGCGATTGGCGGACTTTCAGGTCGTTCGCGGAAATCTCCCGTATTTCTTCATTATTTTTCGCCCTCGTCTGATTACAACAAGTCGTTGTGTCAAAATGCCAAGGTAACCAAGACTTTACCGTAACACAGGTACATTTTTCCACGTTTTTCACCCTGTAACAGTCGAATATAGACTCCGCAAATCCCCCAGAACAAAGTATATTACATCTGATGTCCGTGGGTAGCCGTGCCACTTGCCTGGTTGGCAAAGGAAGGCTCCGAAAGGGAAGGCTCCGAAAGGCCAAAATCGCTGGAGAACCCATTGCGCAAAACAACGGGCGTGAGCATGCCCCCGGGCATGGACGATCGAGAACATCGAGAAACTTTGGCGCGGTTTGGACATCGATCGATGTATCAACTGATCATGGCATGACGCGTGAGTTGCACCCGCGTACCCGATATATACATGATAAATGCATGGTTGATCTCATGAGATATCGACCGTTGCCCTTGACAGCGGTCGATATCTGAAATCGAAAAATATATCCACCGCTGTCAAGGACAGCGGTCTGATACTTAAGAAATATCAGACCGCTGTCAAGGGCAACGGTCTGACACAAGAAATATCAGACCGCTGTCAAGGGCAACCGTCGACATGTCACGACAATCGATTACATCAGCGGTCTCGTGCAAACGTTGCGGCGCATGACAATGTGAAGGGTCAGCGCTCACATCTGGCCATGAAGGGGAGGGTACGAATATATATCAAGCTCACGCCGTTCATGGTTTCAGCTTGTGGGTGGCTTCCTTTGTTGTTTATGATGATTTTTTTCCTGTTTTAAATGGAAGACCATTTTTGTTTCCTTTTTCACAAAACCGAATGCGGCGTTTTACACTTTTTTTTGATAAAGTCACACCCAATGACAGACATGGTCCAATTGCACAATAGCGTCCAGCGTCGCCTGGTCGGCCAGGTTGCTAAACCAGGAGGGCTGAGCGAGAGTAGCGCACAGATTGCGTTGGACTCCGCCATTCGACTCAAAGCGATGCATGCTTCATTGAAGGACTTGGTATCTATAGATTGGCCGTGACAAAATGCGACAAGAACGAACTACGCTGTACGAAGTGGACAGAATATTTTTTTGAACTTCAAGCATAAGGGTTTGTCCTCCCAGCTCAAACATGTCGAAAGAACAGCAGCGGTGCCCAACAGAATTGTTCCAGTTGCATGGTCTCGTCTCCCGCACCTGCACCGGATATCTACACGCCACCGTTGTACTGTAGTAGATCTACGACGGTACAGTCTCACTTGCATTGTTGGTCGCGTGCATTATCGGTCGGATAATGTCCTCGTTTTCGGTCTGATATTTCGGACCTCAAACTCGGACATTATCCTATACGTAGTGTGCCTTCGTAATCACTCAGTGACACTGTCAGTGGCATGACTGAGGGTACTTGACTTGTGCCTGCGTGCGCGCACGCATGTGTGTGTGTGCGCGTGCGTGCGTGCAAGTATGTGTCAAAAAGTGACAGGCTCTCCTCCATACTCAACCCTGGACAGCTGTTTCTGCCTCGTTAGGCGTCATCAGCAAGGTATAGAGCAT
>JAOWAR010088654.1:0-12416 GCA_028571005.1 Clathrina lutea | reverse complement strand
AAAGTGAAGGGCGAAACCTCAAAAACGTGTCAGACACAGTTTTTAGAAAGATAAACTTGGAGTTTTGAAGTCACTGGGGAATAAAGGACTGGTAAAGGAATCTACCCTGCAAATTTGGTGAGGATCAGCCAGGTACTTTTTTTATTTTTTCAAACAACGTTGTGCAGAAAAGAAATTGCACGCACTGTACATGTCGATACGGCGGTACAGTTTTTTGTAGGGCCGAAGCGATCGTGGATATTCCCTTAACGATTGCTCTCTTTTCTTAACGATCGAGTTATCGGTTTAAACGATTATTCTATTAAGTATGCCCCATTGAAAATTGGCCAGCACACACTGTAGTGCATACACTACTAGAGAGTCGAGACCACAACAGAGTTAGGTGGCACACTGGGACAACCATGCGATGCAGGGTTCAGTCATAAGCTAAAACACCTAAAACACATACTGTAGTACATACACTATTAGAGACCATAACAGAGGTAGGTAGCACTCTGGGACAACCATGCTATACAGGGTTCAGTCATCAGTTCAAGTACCCGTGCCCCGTGCAGTACTGTCATCTATTCTCCAGCTAAGTGAGGAAGCTCAGGGAACATTTCCAACAGCTCTTCCTCTTCCTCTGCCAAACCATCTGCTTCCGGTCTAGAGGATAAAACAGCACACTGATCCACGGGCCTGGATCTGGAGCTTGGCAGCATAGTATTTTTTGCTAAAAAGATAGAAGCGTCGATGTTTGAAGGAGAAAGCCCACTTCTCAGCTTAGACACCAGAAGACCTGCCGCAGAGAAGACTTGCTCTGATGGTACCGACGTGGCTGGTATGGAGAGGTAACGTTGTGCCAAGGGAGCAATGTTAGGAAAACGCTGTGCATTGAGCATCCACCAGTGCAATGGATCCTCATCCGAGTCGATTTCACCTTCAGTGAAGTAAAGATACAGCTCCTTCTTAATCTTCAACTGGAAGGATGCAGCCCCTTTGTCAGAATCAGCGAGGTGCTAACGCTTTCCTAGAAAATGGCTCAAGCCTGACCCCTCCTTTTTTTATCTTTCGTGGAGGTGGAGCACACTCATCTACAGTCATAGGCTTGACATGGCCATCTGTCATCTTGGCTGTGAGCACCTCTTTCACCTTGTCTCGGCCAGCATCATCCAAAAAGTTAAGGTCCCGAAAGCGGGGATCAAAAAGCTGCAAACAAAACTGCAGGGGATTTTTGATCTGGGCTTTTGATGCACGGGAACTTCGCTTCTAGTTCATTCGCCAAGGAACTGGCAAGGCTACAAGCAGGCAAGATGTGACACTCAGCAGCTAGCTCGTTCATTACTTTGTGTAGGCGGCTAGCAATAGGCACCACGAGCGTCAAAGTAGCATATCTCTGGCCACTAACGATAGTTGTGGCGTCCCCCAGGTGAGTAAGAATGTAGACCAGCTCCTCGGCGAGAGACCACTGGGTCGGGCTTAAGAGAAGCCCACTGTCTTGCTCCTTTTGTGTAACCTTCTTGTCAGACAGCACACTGCTGTGATCGCCACACGCAGGGCCACCAAGCGCTTCAACATGTAAAATGTCGAATTCCACCGGGTTGGAACATCTTGGGTGACTTTCAGAGGTATGCTGTCTGGAGTCAGCTGCACTTGTCTGCTCAGCAGAGCATCGGTTGCAAGGGATGAGTGACGAAAATGCTCAACGAGTCGACGGCAATGGGCTATCAGCTTTGCAACAGATTTTGACTTTTCCAGAGCATGCCTGATAGCAGTCTGCATGCGATGAGCCATGCAAACATTGCTGCACCAACCCTTTGATGAAGACATAGATTTCGCTGCAGCAACCATGTTTGCTGCTTGGTCATTAGTGACAGAAGTGATATGGCTGGCAGGCAAGTTAAAACGCTTCACCACGTCCTTGGTGTAATCTGCCAGAGCCTCACCTGTATGACTCCCTGTGAATCTCCCCGTCTCCAATGCACCACTGACAAGTCGCCACTCTCAAGTAATGAAGTGGACGGTATGCGTAACGTAGGATGCCGTTGCTGTTGACGTCCAGCCATCCGTTGTAAGTGCAACACCTGCTGTAGCGTCTGTGGCCAGAAGTGCCTTCAACTCCGACTTGCATCGAGCATCGCGTTTGCTCAGGAGGCCAGCAAAGTGTGTCCTTGACGGTAGCTTATACGATGGCGTCAGTTCTTGAAGCAAGACTGCCAGACGGCGACCTTGAACAATCGACAACGGACGCATAAACCCAACAATCCAATCCAAGACGAGGTCAGTAATCAGCGAAGAACGAGCAGTAGTACAAGAGGTCCGTGAAGATGTCGCAGCGAACATCCCTATGGGATGGGTCCCGGCACTCGTCGTCTCTTCTCTATCCTTCGCAGCCGATCCAACAGCGCAAGCATACTGCTTCGGATGCGCGCTTTTGAGATGATTGAAAAGGCTCGTCATTCCTGATTGGCGCACGTACTCACGACTGCATAAATGCATTTGGCCTTGTCTCCACGGTCTTCGAAGTACACCCAGACCGGCGACCTCGTAGTTCTGCTTACTTTGAGCGGTAGTTTGCCTTTCGACTCTGCCATGGCCAGCACTCAGGAAATCGAAAGAGGGTGGTGTGAGCGTACGTAACGGAACTGTATTATGCTTCTACATGCAACGATGCATGGCTCGAGTCCACTGCGCGCGCGGGGTGGCTGCACGCACACGCGAGCAGCCGTAGTGCCCTCGTACCCAAGCGAATCGTTAAACTCGTTACCAGTCTCTAACGAGTACCGATTATTCTCTTGACGAGTGATAAACGAGGATTCGGTATAATCGTTTCGGCCCTAGTTTTTTGCCTTCTTAGCGTATCATATGCATTGCAAGTTGTGTATAAACTGAGCATTTCAATGAATAAGACAATAGTTCTCGGCCAGCAGCACTCTATGTGTCTTCTTTACGAGTCTGTCGGAGGTTTGGGTTATCTGAACGAGTTTTGTTGAGGGCTTTGCCACACAGGAACAAGGACGAACAGAAAAGGAGCTCGGAGACTGATTAGAAGAAAAAGGAATAAAAAAAAGAGTACCTTCAGTAGACTAGCCAGGTTAACACCCGGTACTATCCCCAATGAAACACTGGTTGAAAGGCAAAATAACAAGGAAAATCCTCCAAAACTCGAGCATCAACACAACAAGAAAAATGAAGCACTGCAGTTTACCCTGGGTGTGAGCCTGCTCTAAAAGAGGATATATGTAAAGGAAAGAGTTGCTCATGAAACCATGCAGTGAATGACATGTCAGATGCAGGCATACCGAGGTGAGACAGAGAGACAGAGAGACAGAGAGACAGAGAGAGAGAGAGAGAGAGAGAGAGAGTTGTCAATGACGCTTTGTAACGGGGGGGGGGGGGGGTGCTCGGGTGAGTGAACCAGTAACCTAAACCTGGGATCTCTCGCAGAGTGTCACTGGAGCTGGAGGGTTTCCTGTGGCCCTTCCGTGGTTGAGAAGACACAGAGTGGGATCAGTTCTGGGCAAATTATCTTGCACTCGCTGAGGTCTCTGGGTGGGTCACTGCAGAAGAAGATGGTTCAGTTCTCCTTCTTCTTACATGGTGGGGCATGTTTGTGTTCTCAAAAGTCCCTGATGCAATAAGAAGACGAAAGTCAAGAGAGACAAGATGGAGTGTCTAATGGGGCAGTCTTTCAGTGTGTTGAAGGCTGATGCCTATTGAGCTTTCCGATCACGAGCGTTCGGGATAAATGAGACCACTGATGAATACGTTGATGATTTGCCTTGCTTCCTGCGTCGTGCTGGCTATGCGAACGCAAGCAAGGAGGGTCCTGTCCGATCGAGCAGCTGATCACAGGGCTTGCTAGGGACTTTTTAAAGAGTTGCGTATGGGCTATGTCGGAAGCAAACGATTTTTTCTGGCTGCGTAGATATTGTGCGTCACCCATTTCCATTTGGCTTTCGGGGCAACTGCCAAGCCAAAGCCCATACACTCCAGAGCATACACCTTATCACGCCACACTACACACTAGGGAAAATGGACGTTCAGGTAAACTTTGCTGATGTCCAGCAGTCGGTAGTCTTCGGGCAAAGCTGCATGGCGCCATTTTCGGATCGCTTCGCTGCAGACGGGCGCATTGGGACCAGGGTGCGAGACACGTAGTCGATTCAGCAGTCGATAATCAAGCCACGGCCTCACTGGGGTAGACACCTTGTGCTCCTGAGTGGCAGCCAGAAGTGGCAACACACATCGGGGCTCGCCATGCACCCTTGTATCATGTGACACCATCCAACCATTCTCGAGCCACTTTGCAGCTTCCACCTCGAACAAGTCCTCTTGCTCCGTGGACAGTTTTGTTCGCGGATATTCACCTAAACCAGAGCCAACACAACCAGCGGGTTCACGGTCATTCAGCCATTTCCAGGAGAGCTCCACAATGCTTGGCATCGGCATGCCAGTAGAGAACAAGGTCAGAGGAATGCAGAACAATATCACCATTGCTCAAGTGTTCAACATCAGCATGGCTGAGAGGGTCAGACTTCGCTGAAGAATCATCAGCACTAGCGACCTGCGCCTGGGTCGTGTCTTCATAACAAACATCGACACCACCAACATGTGCAACGAGGTCATGACTAATGATCATGTCAGTCCGCACTGAGCACAAATCTCGAACCACCGAAAAGACGAACGTTACTGGCGGAAGTGAAACAGCACCATCACTCCGGGAGATACTCAACGTAGCCTCACCATGAACAGTGAGGGTGCTGCTATCCACAGTTTGGATGCTGGCATCACTTCGGCGTATCGGCAAGCCAAGATTGTCCACAAGGCTACAAGTGACCAGACACCTTGAATAACACGTGTCCATTGCAGCTTGTCCTCCTGTCATGCACAAACACTGTTCATCACACCGGTCGGTTGCCTTTGAAGGAGCAGCTGCAGCTCGCTCTGCGGTAGCAGTCCTCTGCTGCTTGTAGCTCTTAAGCTCCGTGCAATCGCGCATGATGTGCCCTTCTTGCTGACAAAAGTGACACTTGATTGGTCTTCCCTGACGAGGACTACCCGCAGCAGTAGCAGCAGAATCACAATCCCGACCAAAATGACCCGTGCGGTGACACTTGTAGCAGAGCGCCGAACGCCAACCTCGACGTTGACCAGGTTGATTTGCGCTTTGGTATTGCACACCAGCAGATTGAGAGGAGGCTGCTGCTGCGACGTCGACACGGCCCTGACTACAGGCCTTCTCAGCACTCCGCAATGACCGAACAGTTTTGTCGCACTCCGCGATTGTCTCCATCTTGTCAATGAGGCGCACCTGCTTGGCAAACTCTGCGGGCAAGCCGGCGATAAACTGCTCAATTACGACACGATTTTTGCCGTCGGCATCAACGGTCTGCCCTGACAACGACAGCAGACGCTTGAGGTCAGCAGCAAAATTGTTTACAGACTCACCCGCTCTCAAGCAGCGTTGGCTAAACAAGCAGTAGGCTTGTGCAAGTGGTATGCCAAACGCATCCATCAGCTTCTGTTTCATCACCGCCGGATCCTTCTCATTGTCCTCAGATAATTCACTGTACATGATGAACGCTTCGCCATCTAGAACCAGCGGAAGGTTTGCTGCTTTCTGCTCCGCAGACGTCGACTTGTTTAATCTCGCCACAACCTCCCGTACTCCTTCCAAAATGCAGCCAGGTCGTCTCTACCGCCTCTGTACGCTCGGAGGTATCCGTCCAACTTCGACACCATGTCGATCTATACCCAACTGAATACCACTACGGCAACAAAACCACAAAACACGCCGACACAGTCTCCCTGACTTCGTGCGCGCCCCGGTCTCGGCACCAGATGTTATTGAACCCTTCCCCTCACAACTTCATCACACACCAGTAACAGGAGCGAAGGACTGGAAATTTGGGGAGAGGGAAGAAGAAGAGACAGACACATCCACCAAGGACCTCCAAAAAAAAGCATGTGCTTCTGATTGTGCTACAATATGGCACCCAAGTAGCAGATATGGCGTCATGACACTACAGGTTAATGTGGGCGGCACATGTTATCACTACATTTTTCCACAGCCGTGGATGATGAGTTTATTTTGCCTGCCCATCACACTGTGGTTTTTGAAGCTGCCCATCGCACTGTAGTTTTTCGTGCTGGTGCTGGTCACTCTTCACTGTCGGCAAGTTTCAGGAGAAGAAGATCTTGAAAGGCTAGAGGCAGACAGAAAAGAGGTGTTTCGTCAAAATCTATCATTGAAGAAGACTAGCATTCACACCGCATTCTCTGGAGTGAGAGAGATTGACGACTACATCCAGACATCTGTGAAATGCATGGCAATGGTGCAACCTCAAGTCTCTCTTGCACACATTTTGTCAAGAACCAGAATGCCATGGAGTCTGCAGAGAAGATCTCGGAAGGCAACGGGGCAGACAGAGGGGTTTCATTAGAATCTATGAACGAGGAAGACCAGTATTGCCAGCGCTTTCTCTGGCATGGATAGGGTCAGATCGATGCTGACATGCACCGGTTATTTCCTCCTATTCATGCCTGCCAGGACAGAAGGTTTTGTCCCGTCAGCCAGAGGTTGAAAATTAATTCTGGCACCTTGGTAGCCTAGTTCTCCCCTTTTTCTTGCCACGCCTTCACACTCCCTCATGGCGCCAGTTGCTCTTACGAAGATTAGCTTTCCGATTACTTGTATTTCTGTTCATTCCTGAGCTCTAAAACCAGCGTATATCGATAAAGTTGACGGTCAATTTTGTTCATGGAGCAAAAGGGGTAACCACAAAGATATGGAAAACCAGATGTTACACAGGTTGTCCTCTTTAGACCTGATCCTTGATAACTCCTATAAAGGAATGGTGGAAAATTGGGAGAAGAAAAACAAGAAATTCATAAAACCGACTTGTACTTTTCTTTATAGATGGTTTTCTTCAGATTGTAGGAAAAGGATTCAGGGTTACCCCTAAATACAGTGCTCAAAGGTTGCTCTTCTACTTGAATTTCACACAAAAGAGAGGCTCTGTGAAGGTCATTCGCAGAGCAGCCTTTGATGGTCTCCATCATCTGCCTGTCGGGTAAATATCTATGTCTATAAAGTTTGCCATGAGCAGGGGACTTTATGGTCACAATTTCACTGCAATTTGTCATAATGTGTGCTATAAATTTTCACTCATTTACATGGAAAGATGAAGAACTAACCGAAGTGAGCCTGGATCTTGAATTTCAGTTTTCAAGGAAAGATCAGGATGGGACTGAATTGTGACTGGCTGAAATGAGCGCGAAACCCCCTTTTCTGTACTGGTCAGGTGGATGCAGAGGCCGTTTTGGTATGGTTCCTGCAAACCACTTATTCACTGACGAGCTTGTACACGGAGGGGATTTAAAACGGAAATCTTCGGTAGCTTTCCTGCGTGCTTTTTGTAGGTCATAGGTTTGTGTGTTGTTGCTTAGTATATAGTAAAAAGTTTCTTTCTTCACACAAACTGCAAGGCTAAAGCAAATTAGAGAGGGACGATTTCTTCTAGAAGAGGCATGCACTCCTTGTCTGCAGCATACTTCCCTGTGACAAAGAGTGTTCTGCTAATCTTTCCTGATCTGCTTATCTTTCCTGATCTGCTATAGCGTCAAGTACCAGGATCCTACAGAACAATTCAAGCAAATGGCATCAGGGGCCGTTATGTGTACATTCGAAATCGGGTCAAACGCGAAGGTGGTATTGTAGTTCAAAGACCCTTGGTGATAGCCGAAGTCCAGGTAAGCAGATGAAGTATTGTTAGCCTGTTAGAGTTTGCCTTCACTGGGTGTGTCGTAACTAAGGGTGAAACAACTGAGTCAATGGAGATGCGCTTTATTGTCACCGTCAGGCTCGCAGGGACTGTAGGTGGTTCCACTAAAGATAATGTATGCGTGAGTGAGTCACGGCGAATTCGGGCCATGTATATTTCCCCTTGTGGGTAAAATTTACGGGATTGCTCTGGCGAAGCTTCCATTTTCCTTTAAGTTCGCTTCTTGGCATTGGCATGCAGCTTTTTTTTCGACATATTCATAGAACTGTCAGGGTGACGTCCATTTAACTCGAAGTCACAAGGTCTGGATCAACAGCGCTCATTGAATTACTTGTTCGTTATAATTGAAATTGCGTCGAGCCATGTGTGGTCATGTTTACCATGCATATGCACATTTTAAGGTGCCTTCCAGCACATGTAGTTTTGCCCGTCTGGCAATCATATTGCTGGCCATGCTCTGTCTCTCTATCTCTCCCTCTCTTTCCTTTATCTCCAACTCTCTGGGAGGACTTTCCCTTTTGAAACTCTTTCGACTTCCTCTGTGTGCTCTCTAGAGAAACACAGCCCAGTATTCTTCAGTAATGAGACTTTGGTTCCCTTTTCTTCTTTACTCCTTATAGGTCATGGAATCTTGTCCTGGTAAGCGTTGAAAGTCAGAAATGTAATGTGTTTGGTCACCTCAGTGGCTGCTAAATGTGTGCTCTGTGCGTGCTGTAGGATTTGTGATTTAACATCAAATGCAGAATTTCAATTTGTATGTGTGTGTCGATATACACATATAGGGAAAGGTGATATGCGATTCGGTTGTCAACGTGCAAAACAAAAGGCTCCAAGAGCAGCAGAATAGCTGTCAAGCAGTGTCATTCTGTTTTAGCGACAAGTGTCGCGAAAGCGTGGTTGTCGGCCCCAAAACATGAGATTTGGATTCTGCAAAATTTTCTGTTTTTTCCGAGCTGCACCAATGTTTTTCAGAAAATATTCTGCCTTACGCAACTTTGACCTATGAATGAGGGTTTGGGAATAACAGCAGCTTCTAAATCAACCTTTTCTTTCTGAAGGAACAAACCGCTTTTGCTCCAGTTCTTTAGGAAATAAATCATGAGTTCAGCTGTTCTGAAATTTGACATAATATTGAGATGTGAGGCCAATAACTAAATGAAGATGTTGATGAATATCACATGACATTGGTGAGCTTGATCAAGTTTATTTTGGGGTATCTCGGAACTGCCCCAAAATGGTGTGGACTGTTTCTGTGCGTGGATTGGAGAAGGGATCTTGTTAAAACAAGGCATTTTCCGGTCATGTCAATTGGCAGAACGGGCTTAAGCGCATGCTTTTTTCTGCTTGAGCATGCGATAACGTAAGCTTTCGATCATATAGAAATGTACTTGGTTCTGTGGCGTCTTCATTTCAAAAGTTCGTTTCTCTCTTTCGAATCTCTATTTTGCATGTTTTTAATTGTGCCGTGCAACTGGGAGGCTGAACGGCAGATTATCCAGATCACCTTGTGCTGCACTACATATCGCCTGTAATGGTTTTTTGTAGATCGGCAATTGAGACTGTAGCTCGATTCAAATAGGGAAGTGCCTTCTACGACGGTTAAAGGGGAACTGCACGCCAAAATCATTCTCTCAGTATTAGCAGGGTTACCCAAGGAGAGTTTGTTTCTGCAGTACGCGTGCATTTCGCGCTTTCCTTGTTGTCCGTTTGGGTGTCCAAAATTGGGGAAATCTCGGGTTGAAAGCCGGCTTGGCTGCGCCCGGCTGCTGATGACGTGTGTTGTGCTTATTGTGCTAGGCTCTTGCACGAGGGCCAGGCTATGAAGATCTACGTCGATGCCTTGAGAGAGACCGTCTTCCTCTTCTTCGCCTTTGCTTCGTGATTTGGTGCGACATGGAGGGCGCGGACAACTCTTGTTTATATTCTGCTCCCGACAGTGAAGCTCTAGAGCCCTTCCGATTTGAGCCGATGGGTCTGGACGTGCCTGTCGGAACTCCGTGTGACGGCTCAGGGAATGCTGAGAAAGGGGAAGGTGCGGAAGCGCTTTCGGAAGAAGAAGACACCTGTTGTCTTGGACACACTCGCTGGTGTTCATATGAGCACTGTCAGCCCATGACGAGAGGTCAGGACTCTTTTTTCTGCCGCGAAAGCCCCGCTGCTAATGCGAAGTTGTCTTGATGCCTTCTCATCACCGAAATGGCAGACTTCTAAGACGTCTGTCTACGGCGAATTGTGTTGGATTCTGCCATTGTTTCTCATTTGGAGTTTCAAGGACGGACCGACGCTTTTTGCAAAAGGTAAGGTGGGGAAAATCTGTTGTATAAAGCGTTACTCAAGGGAACCACACGAAAGCACAGATGTTCCATTTTCTAATTCCAGGAACAGGAGCCGGCTCACGCGAAAAGGGACCAAGTGCAAGAGAAGCACCTCACGGAGATGTTTTCCCTGGGAGGTGCTTTCAAGGTACACCTCAATTAGGAAACTAGAGATGTTTCTTGATCTTGGGACCCCCCCCAAAGAAAAAAAGAAAAAGAGAAAGTAGACCAGTGAGGAGAAACAATTATTTTCCTTAAGTGAATGGCGGTTGAGCAAAAAGAAAGAAGAAAAAAAGGTCATCAGAAAGAAGAGCAGGGAGGAAAAAAATTGTCTTGAAGTGAGTAGCTATCAAGTAAAAAAAGAAATGGTCCATGTTTTCAGAAGTCCCAGGAGCTCACCTCTTTCCGTTCCTTCCTCTGAATATACAGGCTTGTTCAACGGACACGCACAGGCTGGGTATCCGATCTAGCACCCAGGCTCAAGGAAGGGACTGTGCCGGCCTAAAACCTCCTCTTCGGCTTTCGTTTCAATCCACAGAGTACTCCTTCCTCTGCCAAGCGGGCCGCATTTCTGGAATAAAGCTCTCGTCCGAAAAATGTGATGAACAAATCCTGCCGTTCTTCCCAGGCTGAAAATCTATGGGTCTGACCCTGGCAAGCCATGCTGACAATAATTTCGGGTCCCGGGGGTACGAGTGCCAACTGAGCTGGCCAAACTCTGCCTCTGAGTTGTCAATGTCACATCCCGGTACTGAACAACGAACCATGATCCCGTGGGAGCAAAAGAAAAGTCAAACGAGCAAGAAAAGATGAAAGAAAACCAAAAATTCTTTGGTCCAAAGCAACTCTTCAAAGTTCGTCGATGCCACTGCTTGCACTCGCACGTGAGTTGAGCTAAGCACAACGCACGTCATCAGGCCGCGGCTTGGTACGCGAGATATTTGGCCGAACTTCACCCTGCTGCTCTGACTTATCCCGCTTTCGCAGAGCGATTTCACTTATACCACGTTGGTAGGCGATCGCCAGGGATGAATTTTTTCCACAAAAATTTTTGGCGTGCAGTTCCCCTTTTAAAGCATTGGTTGCCATGACAAAAGTGTGCCTGGACCAAAAAATGCTGATTAGCAAGTAAGAAACGAGTCAAAGGAACGCTGAGTGACGTCCACTAAGGTCCTTTCCTGGAAACACCTTCTGAATTCTGCCTAAAGAAAAGCACATTTTACTGTTGACCTTCTCTTACTTGTTTCTGCTCCGTAGCTTGAAGTTCATCGTTTCGATCTTGTAGCTGCCTTTGCAGATCCAAGTTCATCATTCTGAATTGAGGGTGGGTGGGGAAGAGTACACACATGATCGAAAAGTGAAAAAATAAGGATAAATATGGTACTCGACCTTCGATTGCAAACTTCATGTTTAAGAGAGGAATGGTTTTGCAATCGGACACACACACAAACAAAACAAACAAACACACACACACACAACTGCTAATCACCCAATACCCAATGACAGAGCACAACACGGAGACCACTCAAGGTCAAAGAAACCAACATGTGCACCCATACAGCAAGTGTGTATCCAAAACCGTACTTGTACCCAGGCCAGCTAAACTAATGAACATTACAGATAGAATTTTCCGAGCCAAATCCTTCTTTGATGTACAATGACCCGAGTGACCTGAAAATAAGTATGGTGCTTGCCTCTCAACGTTCCTTCCCTGGTCAGACAAGGTGCCTTGCGACTAAGCTTCAAGACGTGCAAACAGAGTTTGACCTTCGTAATACCCTCTCTTTGTGCTGCGCTTTCTCCTGCCATTTATTTCACAATACCCTCTCTTTGTGCTGCGTTCTCCCCTGCCATGTATTTCCTCAGCGGGAAAAATAAAATAGAAGGAAACCTTTTTATGTAAAACCATTGACATCTTTTGCAGACACATGAAGTCGAGCTGAAACCCTTTGTGTAAACTTGTCAAGATTTGTAGTCATTTCTACCAACCTGAGTCGCTCCAGTTGATTAATGAGCATTTCACTGTCACTCTCCGAAGCAGATTTCCTTCCATGCAAAGAAGAAAGGGAAGAGGAAGAAAAGGAAGAAGAAGAAAAGGAAGAAGAAGAAAAGGAAGAAGAAGAAGAAGAAGAAGAAGAAGAAGAAGAAGAAGAAGAAGAAGAAGAAGAAGGATACAGGTGCTTAACTTTCTCTGACAATGGGCAAAACATTCCTTCTACATTTCTGCCATATATTAACATAGGTTGACATTTCTTTTTATGAAAACCCCTACCAGAATATCTTGAATACAATCATATGATTGCTTTGCAAACACTGTAAACAATAATTTACCAGC
>JAOWAR010088543.1:0-12418 GCA_028571005.1 Clathrina lutea | reverse complement strand
AAAAAGAAACTCCTGGCCGAGAGCCGAAGGCGTGAAGCCATGTGAAGCGTCTCTCCGAATTTGGAGTTGATCAGACATTAAAATGATCAGACATCCATTTCGCAACTTCGTCATTCGAATCACAGACTCGCACCGACGACGGATCGCTAGCTTCGGAGGGGTTGTGAACGTAGGAGCCTGCGGTGGCTCATGCGGACGCCACTTGTTTGTGGACTTCCCCAATAGGGCACTGAAACCCAAATCGAGGGGTCTCCTTGATACAAGAGGGCGAGAGAATGAGAAAGAAGGCTCACCTGGATATGTACATATGTGTAGGGTAATGGCACTACGCTGTGGAACATGTTGAGAGAGTATACCAGTACACTGGGATGTGAACTTATGTGCAAGGGATAGAAATTTGGAGTAAGTTTTGAATTTGTAAAGATGCCAGTGGTGTTCTAAAGCCATTCTGATTTTGGGAGTGGAGTTGAGTGACTGAATAGAATGCAGGACATGGGGAGTTCCAAAGTAGTGCAAATCTGTAGAAGAAGGACTTGACTTAGCGCGTTGACTTTGCAAGAGGTAGCAGAAGCTGAAGAGGCTTGCCGAGGGAGTGAGTGGATCTGGTCTTGGCAAAAAGGAAAAAGAATGTCACCAAGTGGCTCAGGGCTAATGCTCAATAATCTGAAAAATAGGCATAAAGACAGGACCTCACGCTGCCAACGAAGCGATGGCCACTCAATCGACTCTAGTAAGACCTCTTTTGGTGTTGACCAGGGTGCCCTAAAAGTCACCGACCAACCGAACATTGGATGCGTTCAAGTTGTAGGGCATCGCTTTCCTGAAAAGAGCTGTGGCAAAGCGAGGCAGCATACTCCAAGGATGACCGCACATACTGTGTGTAAAGTTTCTTTCAACAGGGAATGGCAATTCTTTGGACAACCATTTGAGAAGGCCATCTTTCCTAGATGCTTTAACAATGAGATCCACTGCATGGTAATTCCATCGAAGATCATGTGAAAATATGACTCCAAAATGGCGGTGAGTTTCAGCGACAGCAATGGGCTTGCTTTCAACTTGTACTTTGGAAGGCCTTGCAGCATTCGGTCGGGAGGAAATGTACAGAAGCTTTGTCTTAGCATGCCCGAACTTTCCCTGCCAAGACGAAGCCCAAGATTCAGCTTTGTCAATTGATGTTTGTAGATCGTTTTCAATGTTGAACACACCGGACAAGACCTCCTTGCGAGCAAAAATGTAATTAATGAGGGCGTCGTCCGCAAACAGTTCAGTCGAGATATCACCGACAGCATCAGTGGGCCTTGGGGCCGTGCGGTCGATGAGGTCATTAATAAAGACCAGGAAAAGGATTGGCCCAAGATGCGAGCCTTGGGGGACACCAGCCGTGATTTTGTGCGGCGCTGAAACAGCATCTCCAACACGGACCTTTAGCGAGCGGGATGAGAGATATGACTGGAACCAAGCTACAGCATCTGATGACAGGCCATTACCTAACAGCTTGTGGAGCAGCCCCTTGTGCCACACTTTGTCGAATGCCTTGTTAAAATCCATAAATACAGCCACAGACTCCTGATTCTTGTCCAGAGCTTTGAGCCATTTGTCAAAAGCAAACAACAGTTGAAGGACAGTCGATCTGTGCGGCAAGAATCCAAATTGATGGCAGGAGATGAGGCTGTGTTGCAGCAGGTATTTGAGCAGAGACTGACAGACAAGGGCATCAAGCACTTTGCCAACGGCGTCCAATAGGGAGACTGGACAGTAATTAGATGGATCACCAGCCGGATTGCCACGGCTCTTATAGATGGGGCAAATGCAGGGGCGTACAGAGGCATGTTTCCATGTTGCCCGGAAACACCCCTGGCGGAGGTCCCAAAAATGTTTCACTTCGTTACAAGCAGTAAATGATCTCCGTTGCGCTGTCTAAAACTAAAACCGAGTCTTGTGCCCGGACCAGCGAATTCAGAAAGTCTTGCTCTTGAAAGATAGCAACGCCTTGGGCATTTCAATTGGAAGACCTCTACTATGTAGTGTTTCACGATGGCTAGGAGCTATACGTAGGCTGTTTTAGTGCAAACGGCGTCGGCAAGCCGCGTAAAGAGTAAACATTTGGCAGGCTTGGCAAGGCATGCAACACCCCTACCATTAATAATTGGACACATTCGGCAATGTCAGTGGTTGACGTGTGAGAAAGTAACTGAAAACTGCAAAACGACAGCGGCGTTTTGCCTGCAAGACCAGTTGTCGGCGCTGGAGCTAGAAAGCCAAATTTCGAAGAGCTACCTTGCGCCAACGGCGATGGACATCCGGACCGTTCTTCAAAAAGTCTATTTTGCAGCCGCGACCGGAACCGTCTTCACCCGACAACGACAGGCCCGCCGAATTAGACAGCTTCCCTGCGCGAAGCAGCGTTGTTCGTGCGATCTTCGGGAAGTTGGTCCTTTGGCAGCGCTTGGGTACTCGGACTCGGGCAGCGCCATTGTCGAAGAACACGGTCACCCAAATGACATTGGCCTATTCTGTGAAAAATGCCTCTCAACGGAGGAGAAGCTGCAGCTTTTGAGAAAAGTCTACCGTACCCCTCTGAACTACGTGTTCCCTCTCACCGAGGAATACGGGAAAACAACGGAATCGCTTGGCTGCCAATGACTCACCTATTCCCCAGTC
Organism: Clathrina lutea; assembly: GCA_028571005.1. Lineage (NCBI taxonomy): Eukaryota > Metazoa > Porifera > Calcarea > Clathrinida > Clathrinidae > Clathrina > Clathrina lutea. The sequence continues at coordinate 9,757 of JAOWAR010088543.1, read as the reverse complement.
TGCAATGGACCGTTTTGTCTACGGTGCGTCTTATTCGCTAAAGGGCGGGATCGTCTAGGTCCGCCGCTCACCAGCCTCACTAATGCCAAAAGCCGACTTGCAAGCCATGCCGCCAAAGCATTCCACCGGGAAGCGGTGGCTGATGCAGCAGCGTTTGAGGCACAATGCCACGGAGGTGCCACCGTTGCGCAGCAACTGGTGTCGCGACATGACGAAATCATGCAACATAACCGGAGGAAGCTGACGTCTATTATCAAAATTGTGGAGTTTTGCAGCACGCAGAACATGGCGCTGAGAGGGCATTTCGAATCGGCTGCTCATGACGGAAGCCGAGGAAACTTCTTGGCTCTTGCCCAGTTCCGTCCAGACGCTGGTGATACAACTATTGGGCAGGAGTTCATTGCCAGTGGTCGTGCGAGGAAGATTACGTACATGACACCACGCATTCAAAACGGGATTATCGAGACAATCTGCACTTGGCTACGCGGAGAGTTGGTGAAGCCTATTAGAGAGAGCTGATTTTATGCTGTCCTTGCAGATGAAGCTGCAGATGTGGCAAACAATGAGCAGATGCCCATTGTTATCCGACATGTGAACATGAGCACAAAAGCGATCCACGATGTCTTTGTTGGTTTTGTTCAGTGTGATACTAGCACCAGTGGCCTAGCTCTGTCAGAAAACCTCCTAGCCTTCTTGAATGAGAAAATGGCCTTGATGCAAACCCCATGGATGGTCAGGGATATGTCAGGGCTAGCAACATGGCTGGCCCTTTCAAGGTGTTGGTGCACGATTGCAGGCACAATACCCTTTGGCGGTTCATATGCACTGTGCATCGCCCAAGCTGAATTTGTGCATTCTGGCAGCGTTTAAGCTACAGCCTATATCAAGAACATGACGTCCACTCTGAACAAGGTGTACCTCTTTTTTGCAAACTCTCCCAAACGACACCACCATCTGACGGAGACCATCAAGGAACATTCACGTTCTCATCTCATCAGTCTGTGTAAGAGTCGTTGGGTGGCATGGCATGACACCCTGGAGGTGTATCTGGATGTATTTTTTCGGCTTGTGATCACCCTGGAGACAATTGCACACAATGATGATGGTCACTGGAACAACGAGTCTATGTCTGCTGCCAAGGGTCTTCTGCTTGCAGTCTGGCAGGTTTCATTTATCATGGTTCTAGTGGTAGCAGAGCGTGTGCTGTACTACACGAAGAGTCTCATGATTGCCTTGCAGCTGGAAGAGAAGGATACTCTGCAAGCATACAGCCATGCGGCTACTGCTCCCCAAGTGCTGCAAGGTGTGCGTCATGATGTGGATAGGAAGGGTGAGGAGGTGTTTGCATCGGCCAGTCGCCTTACACAGTACGCAGTAATGGTCCCCAGACGGCTTCGCGAATCATGGAGATTACGAGCAGGGCAAAAGAAAGAAAGAAAGAAGGAAGGAAAGGAAGAACTAATGAAACTCCTCTCGAACGTTTGGCCAGCTGCTCGATTTGACTGCTGCAGGCCGGCGCCATTTTCATCATCACATGCCCCGTCAACTTCTGTACTATCTGGCATAATTATAAACATGTATTAATGTAAGGCTGTCCTCGAGTCCTTGCGCGGAACAGTCACGCCTCTCTGGAAGCCGTTCGCGCAGCAGTCCCGGCTGGCCCCGCCTTGCGTGTGGGGGGTAGGGTTAGGGCTTCCCTGAAAATGGCGCAGCCGAGTGAAAGTCGAGAGACTAGACGTGGGCCACGCAGAAACGGACAGCTGACAAGTGTTGCCTGGATATACGATCAAACTTTATTGTAAATTCCAAGTCAGATAAAAAAAAAAAAAGAAAAACAGATGCACACACCGGTACACGAACACTACATCAAATGGGAGGTGAGACACAAGCGAGGAAAAAGAGAGACAATGGAAGAAAGGGGAAGAAAGCCGTGGCCGGCCTTAGAAAAGGGAAGATAATGTGCCCACAGACTTTCCACCAGCTACTCCACCACCAACCCCACAGCCTCCCCAGCTTCCACCCACCTGCTCCGAAAAAAGAAACGACATCACCAACACAACAGACGGAAAGGGATACTAGGCAAACGAGAAGACAGGGAGGAACAAAGCAAAGAGGAAGAGAAAAACAGCCGAGGCCGGACCTACAAGAGGGGAGAGAAGGTGCCCACAGACTGTCTCTGCGTCCATCGACTTCGCCAGCACACCCCCATGCACTGCCGCCAAGCGGACCTACAAGAGGGGAGAGAAGGTGCCCACAGACTGTCTCTGCGTCCATCGATTTCGCCAGCACACCCCCACGCACTGCCGCCAAGCACCATGTCACCGCCGAGCACGAGCAGCCAGTTGTCCGGACCCACACCAGCAAGAACCTCCAGCACGATCTTGTCGGGAAGCCACTGAGGCTGAGCGCGAACCACACCGCACACCAGCTCCATCCCTTCAGGGCACAGTGACGTGAACACCACTGAGGGCCTGGACGACCCACAATGAACAAACAACGACGACTTGAATAGAAAAGCGTACAACACCATCGCGCACAAAGCCACACGATGGGAAACAAAGCCCTTCCCGCCGTCAACCCTGACAAGAGAAGATTGACGGGGAGGCAACCGAGAAGAAACGGCAAAGAACAGAGCGCTGTGGTTTCTTTTGACGAGGATATCAATTAGCAAATTGGCAAATCGGAAATTTGGTCCCGTTCGAGCCGGATGGACGAGTCAAAGCCCGGGATTACGACCCGATCAGGGAGGGTATCGAGGCCACCCAACGATTCGTCGAACAAGCCAGTCTCCTGTCAGCCGCCGAAAAGGTTTCTTTGGAAGAGAAACCAGTTTCATCGAGATCTTTGACCAGCATGAGCAGTCTAAGCGAGCATCAGTTCGCCGTGTTAGATGTGCAAAGAAAAAGGGCAGGATTCGAGGTTACCCAAAGGCTTCACAATCGGAGGCGGAGCACTGCCAGCAAGAAGCGCGACATGCCGCAGAATCTATCTGTATGGAGATGGAGAGGAAGCTTGCGAAGCATGGTACAAGTTTTCGATTGAACACTCCCGCTGCACCTAGTCATGACGGTGTGTGGGTATGTGAAGTGAAAGCCGTCAAATCAGCCCTGCGATTTGTTCTTGGGGATCAAACTCCAATGGAAGTGACGCTTCACACCGTGCTGGTTGAGATTGAAGGGATCCTCAACAGCAAGCCGTTGACTTACTTGTCTTCAGATCCCGGAAACCTTGATCCAATCACTCCGCAGATGCTGCTCTCTGGAAGACCCGATACTTCATTACCTCCTGCTCTGTACAATGAGTCTGAGTTACTTACGCGTCGACGTTGGTGTCACAGTCAAGTGTTGGCTGATCAGTTTTGGCGTCGATTCATCTGCGAGTACCTGCCTACCATTCAGTCTTGGCGCAAGCGGCAAGCGGAAGTGCACAACCTCAAGGTCGGAGATGTGGTCATGGTGATTGACCCCCAGCTGTTGCGGGCGGAGTGGCCAGTGGGTAAAGTCACTACTGTTTTTCCTGGCCGTGACGGACGAGTTCGCAATGTCGCAGTTGAAGTCGGAAGACAAAGTATATGAGCGCCCAGCGACACGAATCGTCATGATGAAAGAAATGTCGGAATTCTAAGGATTTTCATCTTATTGGTCTTCAAATCGGGGGACTGTCACGGTTCCGGACATTTTTGCTCCCGTATCGACGGGCTATTGTTTGTTTCGTGTTTGTTTATTCATACCGAGGCAGCAATGCCTGCCGTACCTTGACCTCTTGAACTTTGTACCCTCGTACATTGATTTCATTGTTTTGGTGGTCCTTCTTCTTTGTTCTTTATGAATTTTCCGAGTTGAACTGTGTGTCGTGTTTTGCTCTCCCGCTTCTCTCTTCGAAAAATGCCACTCTGATGTTGTGAGAGAGCCCAGTGCATCGATTGTTGTTGGGATTGGCCATCGGGAGTCAGGCCCAACTCCTGTGGCTCTCCCTGTTTTGTCCTGCCTTGGGCGAGGCAACGGGTCTAGATTGACTGTCAGCTGGCAACACTTTTTTTGTTTGGAAAACGTTTCGAACACTTTTTGACTCGTGAGAGTCGTGTACATGTATAGTGGCCATGTAGCCATGTATGATCGACTTTGAGCCAGATCGTACAAGGAAAACAGAAGCAGACGGTCAGCGATTTCTGACCGTACTTGTTCCCGGATTCAAAAAAAAAAACCGGAATTTCGGTGAGGAACAGAACCAGACCATCATGTAATTCCTGTGAATGCCATCCTATCTGGCCTTCCGCATTTCTTGGATGCGCATGGTCAATTGCAAGCGGCGGGAATGGTCAAGGCATATTTCAGACATAACACGTCTCGCTTCTTCTTCGGCTAAGGGCATAAACCAGCCTGTTTCACTGGAGAAGCTGTGTACGCTACGTTTCTGCTGTGGTCCCTTCGCAGTAATCTCAAGTCCTTTCCCCTAGTCTTAGCAACATTGCACCATCACGGCAGACGGCACTGAGGATGCCCAGGATATTGTTCAGAACACTTATGGGGGACAATATCATCTCAGGAAAGACATCCCCCGCCGAAGCCGAGTCTTTTTTTGACTCTGTCAAAAAACTTCTGGGTTCTGCATCAACGAACAAGGGCCGAATGGTGCTCAAACTCTACTGAAGTTCTTACCAGGCTTCCTCCATCTCAGTGACGTTTCAGATGGTCTCATTCACAACTGTCTTGATCTTCAGTGGGACACTGAGATAGACATGTTCTTCAACGCGGTCGTTGAGGCCAGCTATTGTAGCTGTTCAGACCAAATGCCAAGTGGTACAGCTTTTGGCACGGTTCTGTGACCATCTAGGTCTGCAATCAGCTGTGGTCATCGGAGCAAAGATCCTCATGCAGGATATCTGGAAGCTTTACATTGAATAGGACTATCTCCTCCCAAAAGACATCCTGCAATGATGGTCGCGGATCGCCATCGATTTGGATGCTACCAGCACTTCCTCATTACTTGGCTTCAGGGGTCTCATTCCTTTAGCTGCCAGTTCCATGTCTTTCTGTGATGCGTTCCCTGACGCCTGTGCTGCAGTTGCATATTTTCAAGAAGAGTCCAACGAAGACGCCATCATCAACAACATGCTCAGAAAGTCTAGAGTTGCCCCAGTCAAAACGGAGACAATCCCTCGTCTTGAGCTGATGGTTACGGTCATGGCTTGAAGATTATCAATTTCCTGCGCCAGCAGCTCCCACTCTCATTCAACAAGATGGTAGTGTGGACAGATTCCACCACTGCTCTACACTGGATTCCACCACTGTTCTACATTGGATTCCACCACTGTCCTACACTGGATTCCAGCACTGTTCTACATTGGATTCCACTGCTGTTCTACACTGGATTCCAGCACTGTTCTACACTGGATTCCACTACTGTTCTACACTGGATTCCACCACTGTTCTAGACTGGATTCCACCACTGTTCTACTCTGGATTCCAGCACTGTTCTACATTGGATTCCACCACTGTTCTACACTGGATTTCACCACTGTTCTACACTGGATTCCAGCACTGTTCTACACTGGATTCCAGCACTGTTCTAGACTGGATTCCAGCACTGCTCTACACTGGATTCCAGCACTGTTCTACACTGGATTCCAGCACTGTTCTACACTGGATTCCAGCACTGTTCTACACTGGATTCCAGCACTGTTTTACACTGGATTCCAGCACTGTTCTACACTGGATTCCAGCACTGTTCTACACTGGATTCCACCACTGCTCTACACTGGTTCAACACCGATGGCAAGCTGCCACCGTTCATTCAGAACCAGTACCGCATCATGACCATGAAGGCACTCATCGACGTCAACTACCAGTGCATCCCCTCACTGCTCAACCTGGCTGATTTTCCTTCGTGAGGACCAGTGAATGCAGTGGCTCTCCGTGATGCCAACCTCTGGTGGCATGGACCGAGTTCTTTCATATCACAATGATGTCATTCCCACTCTTCTTATGGGAGAGGGTCCTCTGGAGGTCACCCCGGAGGTCATAAATGCCTGTACATTTCCCCACACACTTCCAGACCTCAAAGGGGTTTGTGGGAGACAGCAAACTTTATGCAGCTCACACATTCATTCTGCTCTTGACAATTGCCCACTGGCCATCGACATTAATCGATTCATCTCCTTTGATAGTGCACTACGAGTGTCTGCTTTACGCCACCATATTCTTTTATCCAGAGTTGAAGGTCTCGCTAAGTCAGTATCCGGGCCAGTCACTGCCAAGGAGGTCAACCACGCAGACCAGCTGTGGATTCGCCACATTCATATGACATGGTAAAGTGACGTCTTGAAGGCACTGTCAGGAGGAACTCAACAACCGTTTGTCTACAAGCCAGGTCTGCTCCTTCAAGATGGCATCATCCGCTGCAGAGGCTGACTAGCAAATGCCGAGTTGTGCCATGACAGCAAATTCCCCATCTTAATGCCAAAGTCATGGATGTGTCTACACTTATCATCTTTGACTGCCACGTCAAGGTGATGCATGGTGGAGTGGCTAACACCCTCTCACGGGTACTGTATCGGTTTTGGATACCAAAAGGAGAGCAGCCATCAAAGCCGTTATCAAGAAATGTAGGATGTGCATCAAGTGGGAAGGCGGCTTTTACAAGATGAACCAGATGAGTCCCATGTCCCGGCTTTTAGAAGTTTCAATAAAATTAATCCTCTGAAGCTTTTAGGTACCTAGATTCTGATGTCCAAATGCGAAACTATGGCCCAAAAGTCGGAACCGGATGGCCTAAGGGAGCGTCTCATAAGTTCGCACTTCGTTGCCAAACGTAACTGATTTCATATAGCTATGACCCCCCTCCCCCTTCCAACCGAAAGTGTGACAGACATACTATTGGGTGGGACCTGGACACGGTATAATAATTATTCAAACCACATGTACGTTTTGTCTAGCCTCCCAATCAGTGTTTGGGGCCGTGACAAAGTGAAGCGAAGTCCGTCAATGCTAAAGCTGTGCCAGTTGTGTTGTGTTGTGTGTGTGTGTGTGTGTGTGTGTGTGTGTGTGTGTTAAACTGCTGCAGTGCATTGCACACCGGATTGCACACAGGATTATTGCTGTGGTAAACGTACACGGCACTTAGTGCTTTCCCCGTACAAAGTGATTAGTGGTTTTCTTGTGCTGCCGAAGGGCATATTGTGTGCGCCCAGTGAAGGTGCAGTCTTGAAAATGGCACTCCCACACACGTACAGTGGCTGCTTGCTTTCTTGCTGGTTCTCCTGAGGTCAACTCTCGTCTTCTCTTCCTTCTGATGTCTTGCTGTCTCTCATTAAAGTGCACAAGCAGGTCATGTCGCTTGTGGCTGGCATGGGTCGAAAGCATAATGCGGCATCCCCGCTTGCATAGACCTGCACCCTTGTCTAATGATTGGAGCCCATCATCGACACTCAGTGATGCAGTGGTGCGAAGTGGGCCAAGCAGCTGCAATAAGCTCTTGTAATGGCCAGGGCAGCTAGCCAGAGGCTGAGGTGTTGGCAAACAACCACCAAGCTGTCGAAGAGCCGACAAGAGCTTTGTAGCTTTGGGCTGAATTGCGTGACAGTGGCTACAGGCATCTTCACTGCAGCGGTAAAACTCGATGGCATTCGAGCGAACAACAGCATGTTTTGCTAGAAAAGACATCTCGCCCCTCAGCTGTTTCAGCTTGTGGCTTGTTTCATGCTCTCTTACCCCGGCCTTCAGGAAGTGCTCGACATTTTCCTCGTCATTGTAGGGAGTTGGAGCGTCGCCACAAAGGATGCTGCTGGAGAATACTGGGAATCCGTCGTATGTTGTACCACTCCAGTAGCTGTTCAAATGCTCCATGGCAGTGTTGAAGACGGAGTGCTCCTTCATCTCTCTCTCTTCTTCCGACAAACCGCTCTGGCGACAGGGCGGCTGGCTTTCTCCAGGAAGTGTGATTGGCAAAGTCACACCTACCAAGCGCCACGACAGGGGTGCCCATGCTCGCTCAATCATGTTGTACCGGGAATGGCCTGCTGCATAAGTTGTTTGAACTAGGACGTCGAGTTGGAGATCTCGCCAGAGGCGTCCAAGGTAAAGAAAGGTCTGTGGGAACTTGGGATTCCAATCTGGGCCATTGTCGGATACTATCAGCACAGCCTTCTTGTCGCCTGCCACACGAACTGTTGAGAGGAGGTGATGGAGATCATTTGCATGAGTCATTGGTGAAGTTTTGCAAAACTTTGTGGCCCTATTGAACACATGGAGATCTCCTGTTTTGCCATATTTCACATGTCGTCTTCCAAGGTGGTCATTTCCAGTCAAAGTTCCGCTTGGCAAAGATTCTGTACGCTCTGAATCTGGTGACAAGGAACGGCATCGCTTTCTCTTCTCCTCTTTGGCGTTGTGCCGAATAGGAGATAAACTCCGGGATCGACGGTGTGGCCTTAGAGTGTGCCTTCCTTTCATTACCAGGTAGCCAGAAGGAACAATTTTGCTGCCTGCATAGGGGAAATCGTGATCAGGATAGTTGGGTGAATCAGCAACGGAGAAAATTTTTTTGATTTGAAAGTAACGGGACACCGCAAGGGTGCCGACCTTGACCTTATTTTTGTCGTCAGCCGAAATTCAAACACATTCATCTTGGTAGAGCTCAAATAGCTCGTTCGCGTAGGCGACTTGCGCCATCGTGAAGTGCAAATCTGGATGGTCAGATGCACAAAACGTGTTTTCCTTTCGAGGAACTCTGGCATTGACCAATCCTTTGTAGAGATTTGCAGACCTGTGGTGCTTGTTTGGCGGTACCAGGAGGCGATGCACTGTTGACTTGCTGATTTTTAGCTGAGGAAATTTTGAAGTCAGATGACTGCGAATCTGCTGAAGTGACACCCCACAAGTGTTTGCAGTGCTGGTGCGCCGCCTCTCTTGAGCTGCGAATCCATGAAGACCAATGAACGATGCAACAGCATTCACAACCGCAGGCTGTTGTTCATGAATTGGCTGCCGTCCACCTTGCCCTTTTGCAGGGCCAGGTTTTCGATGGTGGCTCTCATTCTTGCCTGCGGTTGATGCTCCTGTCGGCTGCACTACATCATGAGGTGCCGGCCCTGCATCAGTGGGTTCTTCTGAATCATCCAGGTGGAGCAGATCATGGAGAAGATACTCATCCAATACCACCTCGTGCAAGTTCAGAATGACTGCAGTGCAGCTCCGAAAAAGGACCAGCAAAGGAAACCATGTCAGGAGGTTCATGGCACATCCATGTTGGAACCCCCAACTACGCTCATCCCTTCCCAAGATTTCCAGAATGGATGGCAATGACAGACAAGGAACACTCTGCAGAGTTCGAGCACAGTTCACCAGATCAGTATGCGTCAGTGGGCCTGGGAATGAGTCAAGGTCGGCTTCTGCAATATTCCCTACGGCTTTTTCCCAACTCAAGTCCAATGAGTGCACGCACAGCAGTCTGAAACTGTTGGTCTTGGGAAATGGCTGGAATTTACCTCGCAACTGAGCAATGCGAATACGGAGGCGGCGATTGAGGTCCTCAGCAGTTTCTTCGAGAACTTTGAACTTGGTGACGGCGTCCTTTACCAGCTCCGCCTTCAATAAAGCAGACCGCGAACGACAACCGCCGGTGGCCGCCAAGTTGGGCAGTGAAATGCCTGCAATTTCCGTCAAAACTTCGCGAATGTCGCTCAGCATTTTCTTGCATGAGCACTTGAGACCCTCGAGTTTCGATGTGTGCCACTGACGTTTACCGGTAGAAAGATCCT
>JAOWAR010088432.1:0-12419 GCA_028571005.1 Clathrina lutea | reverse complement strand
CACACACACACACACACACACACACACACACACACACACACACACACACACACACACACACACACACACACAACAAACAATGCACACCACACACACACACACACACACACGGACATACAACACACACAGACACACACATAACACACACAAGCACCACACTGAGTTGGCCAGAGATCGCACAGGTTTGCCTGCCTTATTCACACATATGATTCATTATGGCCGGTTGCGGCTGGCATGGTTCAGTTTCTGCTCACTTCACGCTCACAAGCAGTTGAACCTGAGCACTAAACCATTCTTTTATGCTCTGCCATTCAACCTCGACAGATCATTACTGAGTCGACTGCACACTCTGCTAGAGCAGCTGAGAAGGCCACACACCTCCAGAGAGTCAAGTTCTCAGGCTAGGTCAGGCCTGAATATTTACTTGATTGATAATATCCACAATCAAAACAGCTACAGGATAATCAGAGTCATCAAAACATCTTCAATTTGCCTGTGCTGGCAGAGCTCTACCAATGCCAAGCGGAGAAAGCAGCCCTAATTCTCCCCGGCCTAAGCACTGACTCGTTGCAACTGATGAACTCATTGATGATTTGGGCCATGCAAGCTGAACATGAGCACTTCACGGGGATACAACATACAAAAAAGGTGTTTGCTTTTCCTAACTGGCAGCGAAGTCGGTAAAACACCTCATTTCCCTAACTGGCAGCAAACTTGGAAAAACGCCTCCTTTTCCTAACTGATCATCCGTCTCTTCAGTGACCTTTTTTTTTTCTTTTTTTTAAGTTTCTTTTTACTCGATCACCACTCACTTCAGGGAAACCACCTCTTTCTCCCACTTTCTAGTTACTTTTTGGGGGGTTCCACGATCAGGAAAACACCTCACGTTTCCTAACTGAGGTGTACCTTGAAAACACCTCCTTAATTGGGAACTTGAAAACACCTCCGTGAGGTGCTCCTGGCTGAACAGGAAAAAAATCCTGAATTAGAACGGTAGAACCCATTGTTGATTTCCTCTCTCGGAGAGTCCTGAGAGTCAAACTGCAACTTATCGCTGAAGCGCAATTTCTTTCTTCTCAGCTGCACTGCAATAGTTACCGTGCTGCTCCACTCAAGGGTTTGGCATTTCCACATGCGGGGTACATGCCTATCTACAGGACAATTTTTTTTTGGGAAAAAAACTTCCCTTCATTAGTTTGAGTAAAACTTTTGAGGTATTTGACTAAATGGAAATATTGCATCCTCCAGAAGAGAACATACTGTGACTCAGTTCGAATTCGCACCAGTGAAAATAGCGATCCTGGCATGAGTCGTGTACACGGAATAGAAGCATACCGCTACCAAGTCGCAGCCTGTATGCCTGACGCCTGCATGGTGATCAGATCTTCATAAATGAAAGACTGTGACGAACAACTCATTCAGGAGACTGCTACTGGACTGAGTGTCCTGGACCACTCAGGCTTTCCTTTCTTTTTTTTTTTTTTTTTTTTTTTTCAATTTCAAGTCACCTACCCGACGCTGTGCTTCTCTAGGCCATAGTCAATCGGTCGGTATCAACGTTTCCGGAGAATATGATTTATAACGTTATCATGGGCTTTGACGAACTGCTTTGACGTAGACAATGACTGAGGCTGAGATCGGCTCGGCTCTGCAGTACTACACGAAGCCGAGGGCCGGACTGCAGAACTGGCCGACAGCCCACTGAAGTCATTATCCGACATCACGCATGGCGCAAATTGCACTCGTTTTACCTGCAGTGACTAACTGCACCTACACCTCGCACCTTTAGCTTTTCACCGTCGTTTCATACTTTCCAACCATAGATTAGTGTAGTGATACCCTTCGCTGTGGCGATGTTCCTGAAGCTTTACTTGCACATGTTGCAAGTTCATCGTGAAGCAACGGCTAGCATGCGTCACTGCCACCTGCTGTGGCGCCAAGCATGATTCAACTGCTCACCGATGCGTCGTGAGTCAACGTAACCGGACCTCTGACGTCTCTGGATCATGCGTTATCTACGCCTATAGGATAGATTACCAAACTTGACATATTAGACTGGTAAGCGCCAAGACATCCTCGGCACGAACTCACCAGAGTCGAGGGATAGCGAGAGGAAGGAGACGAAGGCCTGCTCGCCAGGCCGCTCTCCTGTATTTCTCGCACGCTGCCGGTGCTGCCGACCGAAGCCCTACGCATGCCGGCGTTGGATTCACGGGGCGAGCCTCTGACGACACAAGCCTAGATCTGAGGCGGAGTAGAGATACAGGAATGGACAAGGAGCTGACTTCAAATAAGATGGCTACTGCTCGCTGTTAAAACGAAAAACTCTTAGGTAGTACTTATGATTGCACAAACTTCTTACAAGTGCCGGTCGGATGCTCTGTGTTGAAAACACACAGCGACCACTCGCAGGAGACCGCATCGCCGAAGCACCAAGCAGTTCCGCTTGATGATCATGGAGACAGACCCCGCTCATTATTACATTTTGCCATCCTTCTTTACCAGTCGTCCGCAGAAACCCTTTGAGGGAAAACAGTCAAAGGAAGGCAAACGGGCGGATCGTCGTGTTGTCGCTTCTATTGTTGCTATGGACACCTAGAGCAACAGACCATACAATTAAAAATGCATGATTTAGATTTGAATCGATAGATTTGCGATTATATTTTCGGCTTGTGCGTTTCTCGCATATAATACACGTGTGCGTCGTTGTTTGGCAGCGCGTTGCGCCATAACCGTGATAAGATTAAGAAGACTACTGATGATGCCCGCGGCCGCGATCGAAGTGGCGATGGACAGTTCGGGAGTCAGGACACGACCAAAACCTCATCTTCCGAGCCCACGCCTGCCCCCCCTCGTGAACTACCAAATCCTCATCTTCCGCACCCGCGCCTGCCCCTCTCGTGAATAGTCGCTAGTCTAGCCTCCTATTTAAGATAAATCGGGACAGTTCCAGTCAAACTAACGTTCTTTGAATGTTCACTTTTTACAGTCAGGTTTTGTCCTCGGAACATAGCTCCAGGGAGATAATAAGCTGAAAAAATTGATGGTCACCAGGCTCGTTTACCTACCAAATCACCAAAATACAGGGATAGTCACGTACAAACTTTCTTTGAGTAGGTCCCAGCAGTCTGTCAGTATACCTACCCCACCAATACTGGGTCGGTGGAAAATGGTTTCAAACCACAACAGTTATGTAAAAGAACAAGGGAGCACCGAGTATTTGAATGTCAAAGGGTACAAACGAAGGAGAGACCAGTTTGTTGAGCAAACTTTTCAATGATTTTTTGCAACCTTTAGCGTCAGTACCAAAAAACCCCTTGGAATTTGACATTTTCTTAAGCTTTTTAGAAACTTCACTGAAAGTACTCAGGTTTCTTTCAACACTACGCCACCAAAATCCCAAAAATCTGGCGACTTTTCGATCGTCTCAGACGCATAGCCCCTTACCTGTTGCCCGAGAGGGCCGAGAGGCTTCTCGCCAGCACGCATGCGTTGAGCGTGCGCGAATTACACTAGAAACGGCTGTTTATGCTTCTTAGACTGTCTGCGCCCATGCGCTCTGAGCTTTCGCCGAGCTTTCGCCGTGAAACGGTGTTGCACTTCCCGAATCGGCCTTTCGCCAACCGATGACGACAATTGCCAGTGGACATCACAACGTGGCTTCCCTCAGGGACAAAACGAAGCCAAAACAACTCTGTGGCCCAGTGGAGCGACGATGCTTTCAATTTGGCGCGTGCACTTCAAGCTGCAGCGCGCTGCGCTGTACTACTCTTTTTGAACTTAAAAGGTGCATCTGTCGTGATCCGTACACCCATGGTGCGCTGGCAACGTCAGTCAAACCATGGTGTGTCAACATGGTCAAGGAGGAGCCAGAGGAGCCACAACTGAGAGGAAACATCAATCTTCCATAGCTCGCAGTCTCGACTGATTGAGTTACTTTCTTTAAAGGATCGAAAATCGCTGCAAGCCACGAAAAACCGGACAAAGTTTGAAGATTCTTATTTCAAAGAAAGGCGAGCTTATATGGTCTCATGTTACAGAAATGAAACCGACTCCCGCAAACGTCAGATAAAAGGAAAGAACGAACGGAAACATCGATGGGCGTACCAGGAATCGAACCCAGGCTGTACGCATATGTTTACGCTCTAATTATCCCATTGTACTTAGTTGAGCTGATACGTATCCACCCGGTCGGCTGCTTTCTCCGCCATCTTGTTACGACCCCAACGTGGTGTCCGCCCAGCTTCTCGATGGCGCTTGGACACCGTATCCGGAGGAGAGGTGGTTTATATTACAGACTAGCCTAGTAGAACTAAACCACCGGAATTATCGGTTTTCAGCTTTCCACGAGGAGGACTGCCAGCATATTGCGCTTCCTTTCGCATAGTTCGCGACCCGGTCCTCCGGAGGGACACATGCAGCTATTAGTTCTGCCTTCCTCGGTCGACTGAGAGAAAACAATGATATCAGGCCTTTGGTTGGAGGCCGCAACCTCGGGAGGAAAGAGATCAGTAGCCAGTCTCCCAAATTGAAAAGTGATTGCTACCTCGGCCTCGGAACAGAAATTGAAGGATCTTTCCGGAGGATGATAAGGAGACAATCGCCATGGCGGAAGGATCTTAACTCTAACCAGGAGGCTCTAAATTAATAAATGGAGGTGCATCCCCTTTGCTCAGAGGTGGCATTTTAAAGGGCTACGGAGCCCCCGGAGCCTCGGAACGCAAGCCAGCGGTGACGCTTGACTGTTGACTGAGTATTATCCAAGTGTGTGCGACCTTACCAGAGTCGTCAAGCACTGAATGTGCCGCAGAGAAGCTGGACACGAAGACGGCCACACTGCTGACATGCCACAATGGCTCAACGTTCAGTTGGAAATTTCCCCAGCGCTGAAGTTACCAGCAGGCCACGCGAGAGCCAGCGCCGCTTTGTACTTGGGGCTTGCAACTGCAACTGCAATTTTGGTCCCCTGTTATTGGTCAATTTTGGTCCCCTGTGATTGGTCAATTTTGGTCCCCTGTGATTGGTCCATTTTGGTCCCCTGTGATTGGTCCATGCCACTTTCATTGGAAGGCATGCTGATCAACTTCTTTGAGAATAATCTTTGGGTTGGATCGAGCAGGTGGCAAAGGATGCTTTTTCCTTCATGGCAAACAGTGCCGACAGGGCTGCAAGGCCATTGGCTAGCTGAGTTCAATGGCAGTTACTAGGCTACCAAGGGGGCACAAGCCACCTCGACAGCTGGGGCGAAAGTCCGAAGCTCAAGTTAACTTGGTTATAAGTTCAGAATATTGAAAGAATGTCACGGGCCAGGGCAATCCCAACAACAACAACAACAACAACAGACAACTGGGTAGACACAAGAACGGTTTCATATAGCCAAACGTTTCGCTGTCCACGGCATCATCAGTGGCGGAAAGGAAAGGTGTCAACTGAGAGTGGTAGGAAAATCTTGTTTTAACCGGCAAGATTTTCCTACCGTTGTTAACACCTTTCCTTACTGCCACTGATAACGCTGTGGACAGCGAAACATTTGGCTTAATACAATCGTTATTGTGTCTACCCAAGTGTCTGTTGTTGTTTTTGTTTTTGTTTTTGTTGTTATAGTTGTTGTTGGCATTGCCCTGGGACATCATGTCTTTCAATAACAAATTGAATACTGAACCTGAAACAACGAGGGTAGCATCCAAAAGGTCTCTCAACACTCTAACTTGACTCTAACTTGGTTATATTATTACAACCGAGGACAAGATCCTGAAGCTTTCAGCAGTAATGGAATTTTGGGCAGAACTTGATGTTATGTTTCCTAGCCCTAAGTACAAAGGTTACGGCTTCTGTAGATCTGGCCTCCTGTGATCAGCGAGAAAGAGAATGGCCAAATTTGTTCACTGCAGGCCTGGGCCGGTTGAGCTACAGCCATGTGACCATCCAAGCTTGAAAGTGCACTAGTCGGGAGCTTCTTGACAGAGGTCCGATAAGCCGGTGTTTGGTCTACCAAAACAAAAACAACAACAAAAGAAGCCTGATATACTTTTGAAACTGGCAAAATGTTCATTGTGAGCTGTACGTTACCGGCAGAGGGTGACACACACACACACACACACACACACACACACACACACACACACACACACACACACACACACACACACACACACATGGCACCGCACTACGGCTTTGATTGGGCTAACAAATTCAGTGTAAATAAAGGACATCTCACTTGGAAGTTCTGGTGAAGGAAATATCTCAATTGTCCAGTCTTTTTTCGGGAACGACGTTTTGCTGGGGACACTCGGGGCTTGCAAAGCTCAAGCTCCCTCGTTCACCTACCTCCACCAACCTGCCCGTGCCAGTACTGAAACTTGTCTTTGGCTTGAATTCGAATGGCGCAAATCCAAGCGTGCACGTACTCGCACTGGCATGGGCGACTGGTTGCAGTCCCCAGTGGCTGCATCAATAGAAGCCCATTGCCATGGTTAAAACAAAAGTTACCACCGGGCAGGTTGGCGGGCCGAAGTCCACGAAAGGCCAGAATAGTGGGAAAGATCAAAGAAGCCACGGACAGCCATGAAAACTGGCCAAAGAAACGATCAGTAGGACGAAGGACGCCCAAGGGCAATTCTGGTCGCCGCCCTTTGCCCCGTCTCAACATTTATCCTGGACACACACACACACACACCCACACACTTGACTTGACTTGACCTTGGCTGCCAGAGACTGGTAACGCCACCCCATACAAGATGGGGGAGCAAATAGGACAGAGTCCCCAACGACACTTATGGCGCTTGAGGTCACATTGTCGACGAAAGCAGCGATTGTATGAGCTGCAGCTGAAGGTGAAAGACGTCCGGTCTGTTTCACATTTCTAGCCACGCTTGCAATTGTGCCGGCAAAAGCCAGGTCTAGACTTGAAGCATCGCCCGCACAGTTGCTGCAGTGAAATTTGCAACACTGCAAGGATGTCACTGGGCTGTGTTGGTCTACTTTGGATGGTTCTGGTGGCGAAGCAGCGGCAGCACTTGAGGGTAGGTCGCTGCACTCATGGACAGCCATACCGCGGCGCCAGCACACCAGCGCTGGCACCGGACACTGGCGTGCCTCTGGTTGATCATGCACTGGGAGTTTGCGGATAGCTGCACATTTATGTCTGGCTGGCCCACTGCGGCTCTTGAAAATACGTTCACACACTGAACACGTCTCTGGCAGTGACATTGGTAGTTGGGTGTCAGGGAGGGTGTAGCATATTTCTCTCCAACGCTGACGGTCTTGGGCCATATTAAACCAATCCTGCACTGAAAGAGCTTTCAGGTCAGCACTGACTCTGTTCTTCCAGCCGGAGACCGGCGGGGGCCATGGGCTGGCCTCGTTTGCTCGAGCCACCCAAACAAGAGCCGTGGCGGAAGTCGATCAGTTGGCATGCGGGCCACATGACCAAGCCACTGGAGACGCCGCTTTCAAAGCATATCCGTTACTGTGCCAACATCTCTCTCTCACACACACACACACACACACACACACACACACACACACACACACACACGCTCACACGCGCGCGCGCGTACATACACACACGTCTATATATAAACCGCGCGCTTCCTGGCTCGTCAGAGTCGTCACCATATCAACAAGCGGTTGGCCAAGCCGAGCTAGCTATATATAGCGCAAGCGGTGGCCGACCGCGTCGTGCGCGAGGAAGTAAATAAAGCGCATACGTATGGCGATAGTTGATCCAGGCCACCTGCGCCCGCACCCACGGCCGGCGCTCGACGATTGCTTTCCTGAATAATTGATCAGGGAGTATTTCGATGGCCGATCGAGCGAATCGAGATTACTGTATGTACGTACCAGTGACAGTGATCCTGAATAAAGCTGGCTCATCATGTGTCATGTATGTACTGTACATCTGTACTGGGTACGTGCGCACCCCTGCCTGTCACGCTAAACTCGCCGTGCTATAGTTGACAACATGGCGTGATTAGGTGCTTGCAGAACGGGCTTGCAGCTTTTTTCGCACCTCTCGGGCCTGACAAAGTCGTGGGACCGCCTTTCTGGTCTGAGGCCAGACGATCGAGAGAGGGATTGTATAGGAAGATTGTATTTGAGTGAGGGGCGCTAGACGATTGGTGTAGCAGTCGAAGTTCGTAACCCCAGTAAGTTCTTTTGGCGTGTGTAACTACCGTGAGAGTGGCGTTGTAGGTGTTGTGTGAGACAGTGCGAGCTTGTTGACGTACGTGTACGCACTTGGTGGTGAGTTGAGCCGGGAGTATGGACGCCCGCTGTTTTTGAGCGTGCCCTTCACACCTTTTCTCTGATTTGCCTATGCTCAGCTGTTCTCTCGGAATAGCGCACCAGGATGCGGATCCACGTGAAGGGCGCTTGTCGCGTTCATGGCGAATGACAGGATTCGAGCGTTCTTTCCTTTCCGCTTCGGCTGGCCAGAAACGACTGCCTTACTGAAGATTAGCCGAACGGGTTTGCACTTTGTACTGCCTGGACTGGTGATAGAAGCCGCTTTGCGCTCGGCGATTGCCAGGCCGTCAGACTTCGCTGTGCCGCAGTTGCTCTGTCGCGCATCCATCACACTTTTGCTGTGCTGCTGGAGTTTCAGGACTGCCGCTTCGCTCGTCAGGCAGGCCTTTGCTTGGCTGGTGGCCTGTGTGATCGTGGACACCCTTCTCGTTCGTCTCGTGGACGCCCACTGGTCGTTCTCCTTCTACTGCATTCTCTTCTGCCTGTCGCTCGTTCTTACCTATCCATCACCGTCGCTGTCGTCGGATGGGTCACTGGACAGAGCTGAGGTCGCCAGCTTCCTGCTGTGCCATCTCATCGCGAGGCTGACCTGCTGTATTGTATTCCCGTCCCGCGGAACAGCGTTCTTGTCCGCGGACTTGAGCGCTTCTTGTGGCCTACTCGGAGCTGCGCTGAGATTGCGTCCGTTCGCCCTGGAGTGGCGTCAAGGAAAGACGTTGTTGAGGATGGATGACGCCTATCGTGCGTCGAGCGAACCTGCGACGCCGATGGATGGCGGCGATTTGAAAACCTTGCCTCCAGCGGGCGACGTTCGCGGCGAGAAGAGCGTCCCGTCTCCGCCGTCGTCCAGGCCCCTGCGTCTGAGCAAGAGTCGCACGCTAACGTTTGGGCGCACGCGCAGTCGTGAGCGTCGCCAGTCCGACGTGGGTCTGGTTGAAGCGCACGGTCTGATCAACGACCTGATCAACGACACAGCCACGCCGAGGGCGATCCAGTCCAAGCTGCAGCAGGTCATGGAGCTGCTGACCAGCCCGATCACCATTGTTGGACCGTCTGCAAGCCCTCTCCCACCAGACACTGCAGACACGATGGCAGCCCACGACCCGACGGTCATGCGGCACTCTTCGAGCAGTGACATGAGCGTGCGAAACGCCAAGATGACACCAATTCGGCGATTCTCCACATCGGTGTGGACAACCGTTACCTCAGCGGCGGGCATGCCAGCCGTGGAGGAGCAGCCTAACCGGCGACGGTACACGGCTAACGCTCGTCTGAACGTTGGTCGTCGTGGTACAATGCCATCCTTGGCTCGGCGGCAAAGTGCTGACAGCACTACAAGCCACCACTTGGCGTTGTTGAGTGGCCACCGGCTCCTTCATCGCTCGTCGACCGGAAATGCTTACATGCCTGAGTCTAATACGCTGTTCAATGACAACACAGAAGACGACCTTTCAACGGTTGCAATCCATGACAGGTTTCCATTGGAGGGTCATGAACGCGTGCGAAAAATGGGAAGTGTCGACAGTATGGAGATTGTGCCCAAGCGTGGGATTGAGCCAGATGTGATTGGCATGCCTGTCGAGTACCTGAGCCATGTGCTTGCTCCAGACATGAGGTACGACGGGAAAGGCTTGGTGCCAACAGCACGCTGTGTGGAGAATGAGCAAGAAGATGGCAAAGAAGACATGGTGCACTACTCCGATGAGGACGCAGCCGTCGATGTGGAAGCTCTGCTCAATGCGCCGCGTGGCTTCACCAGCGACGAGGAGGCACCGCTGCTTGATGAGCTCAACTGCTGGGACCTTCCCATCTTCAACTTGGCTGTAGAGACGCGGGGCCGCGTGCTTAGTGTTATGATCCACCGACTTTTCGAGGAGGCCAACCTCTTCAGTGAGCTGAACATTCCACAGTCGGAGTTCGTGAAGTACTTCCGTGCCTTGGAAGTTGGGTATCGTGACAATGCCTATCACAATCGTATCCATGCGGCCGACGTGCTCCACAGCACGGCCTACCTCCTAAACCAGCGAATAGTAGGCTTTTTGGCAAACTCGTCAGATGTATCCAGTCAACGCTCCTCACCGCGGCCGTCCATGGAGTCGCTGGCCAGTCATGTTGACGACATTCGTCGCTCCAGCCTGAGCAGTTGTCTAGATGAAGACGCACTGCCCGAAGGCGTGTGCAATGAGATGCGCTCAGTGCTGCAGCCTCTTGAGTTAGCAGCCTGCTATATTGCAGCGGCGCAGCACGACTATGATCACCCGGCACGCACTAACGCCTTTCTGGTTGCCACAAGCCACGACTTGGCTCTACTGTATAATGACCGATCAGTGCTGGAGCATCACCACGCCGCCTCTTCATGGACGCTGATGCTGCAGGATGGCTACAACTTCCTTTCCAACTTGTCCGTCCAGGAGTATAAGACAATGCGTTTCGTTGTTCTGGAGCTGATTCTGGCAACCGACTTGGCCAAGCACTTCGAGATGGTGCGCACGTTCAATGCCAAGGTGGACACAGACTCTATGGTCTTATCAGAGCGTGAGGATCGCCTTATGATGATGCAGATGTGTATCAAGGTGGCGGATGTGAATGGCCCGGCGAAGACGGGCACGCTGCACCGCAAGTGGGCCTACCTGATTGCGGAAGAGTTCTATGACCAGGGCGACCAGGAGCGATCAATGAGCATGCCCATCTCACC
Organism: Clathrina lutea; assembly: GCA_028571005.1. Classification (NCBI taxonomy): domain Eukaryota; kingdom Metazoa; phylum Porifera; class Calcarea; order Clathrinida; family Clathrinidae; genus Clathrina; species Clathrina lutea. The sequence continues at coordinate 1,477 of JAOWAR010088432.1, read as the reverse complement.
GTACATGGACCGCTACGAGCCCAAGCTTCCCAAGCTGCAGGTGAACTTCATCGGTAACCTGCTCCGCCCGTTGCTTTCCGCTTACGCCAACGGTGGCTTCATGCCTGGACCGTACGACTTCATAGATGAGAATGGTGAGTCGGAGTCTGAGACGCCGTCACGACCAACAACTCCCAGTATGCTGAGTAGCCGCCTATGTAGCATTGTACTCCAGCATGCCCAGTCCAACGAGAATTTCTGGAAGAAAGTTATTGCAGCCGAGGAAGAGGCTGCACAGCAGAAGTTGGAGGCTTCTAAGAAAGAAGATGAGTTGGGCGTCGCCAAGAAAGGCGACTCTCCTGCACAAAACTAAGACATTCGCGGCCAGTCTGCGTCCAGTCCTTGAGCTTAAGGTGAGTCGATCTAGACAAAACGCACTTGACACATGCACTGATCAGCATACCAATTCAGGTGCACACACACATGTGTGTGTGTGTGTGTGTGTGTGTGTGTGTGTGTGTGTGTGTGTGTGTGTGTGTGTGTGTGCGTGTGTGTCATAATGAAAAAGAAAGGTGCCACACGAACGGTGAGCACGACACACGAAGAAAAGGAAAAGGCAATGGAAAATACAAGAGCAGCTGCATATAGCCCTCTCTCTCTCTCTCTCTCTCTCTCTATCTTCGGGCTGTCACACTCTATTTAGGACTGTGACGAAAACGAAAAAGTCGTGAAAAATAAAAAAGCCGTCGACAACAGATGGAATTGAATTTTTTGTGACTGACTGGCTATGGCAGATACTGAGAAACGTGCTACGGGTGAAACATATAAAAAAAAGAATGAAAGGAAAAGAAATTAGTGCGTGCTTGCCTTCATCTCTTCTCATTCTCTCTCTCTCTCTCTCTCTCTCTACCCCTCTCTCTCTCTCACTCACTTTCTCTCTCTGTGTTTCTGTCACGGTTTCTCGCTCAGTCTCGCACACTCTCTCTGTCTTTCTCACTGTCTCTCTGCTTTTTTGTTGATTGTCTTTCTGTCTTTCTCTGTTTGTCTCTGTGTCTGTCTGTCTGTCCGTCAGTCAGTCTGTCAGTCAGTCAGTCCGTCAGTCTGTCTGTCTGTCTGTCAGTCAGTCTGTTTGTCTGTCTGTTTGTCTGTCTTTCTTTTCGTCTGTACCTCTTTCTCTCCGTTTATCATTCTCTTTCCCTCTCTCACACACTCCCTCTGTCTTTCTGATTACCTCTAATTAATGTCTTTTCTGGAGTCTCTCTTTGTCTTTCTCTCTGTGTATATCTTTTTTTTTATTTGGGGGGGAGGGTTATCTCTCTCTCTCTCTCTCTCTCTCTCTCTCTCTCTCTCTCTCTCTCTCTCTTTCTATGTATCTATCTCTGTCTGCATTTCTCTTTGTTTTTTTTTAGGGGGTTGTCTCCCTCTCTCTCTCTCTCTCTCTCTCTCTCTCTCTCTCTCTCTCTCTCTCTCTCCTCTCTCTCTCTCTCTCTCTCTCTCT
>JAOWAR010088321.1:0-12420 GCA_028571005.1 Clathrina lutea | reverse complement strand
GAGCATTGCTTTTTCTCTCATTTCCTTAGCTGCAGTCAGCCGTGCGATTCTTCGCAATACGGTCCGGGCTGTGTCTTGCACTGCTCCTGCATGAACAAAGGTTCTTGTGATCGTCATGATGGCCACTGCACTTGTCCTGCAGGTTTTGAAGGGCTTACGTAAGTAACATCAAATTACATGTGTAAGATCATTTCAAAACTGATTGTATTGACAAGCAATTAGGCCAACAGTTAATTTATGGTGGAGCTCGTTAGTATCGAAGGTTGTGAAGATCAGATTGAAGTGATGGCAACGGCGTTCCCTTGTTTTTTCTCAAGATTTCTTCCTGAGCTGATTTATTTTTGCGCACTGTAATAATTTCTTTCTTTTCCTTCGATACCTCAGAGAAAATGTTAATTGAAGAATGAAAAGAAAGGCTCAGGGCGTGGGCGATCCTCATTGGTGACCGGATGTTCGCCAGTGGTCCCGAGAATAGTGAAAACTCTGTGGCCTTGCGATGAAGTTGTGAGACGGAGTTGAGGCGCCTGAGTGTATAACGTACCTGTTCCAGTAGCTGACTCGGGAGAACCCCAGCCGTGATTGCTGAGGACCCTTGTTCAACTCCCAGTCCGGATGAGCAGTCATTAATTGTTTGCTCTCGCTGATGCCTCCCTTCCCTTTTCGTCTCTAAAAACATTGCAGTTTCCATTTCGGAGTTTTTTCCATATAGGTCTGTCTTCCTACTTCACCATTACTTCAGGTGCCAGCGGATGTGCTCTTCAGGCAGTTTCGGTCACAACTGTTCAGAGACTTGCAACTGCATCCATGGAGACTGCCATCATGCCCATGGTACTTGCTCTTGCTACCCGGGCTTTTTGGGACCTGCGTAAGTCACGCCTTCATTCTAAGCACTGAATCAGCCAACGGTGAAAGAGAATGCATCCTAACATTCCATGTGTAAAATACTTTACCTGCCATCGCCTGCTTCCGTTCATTGAATCTCTTGAGAGATGAGCTCAGTGATAGATGATGCATACCCATTACTGTCAAGAAGAATCACTAAAGGTTCAAAGAAGGTAGAAGTCACACACTCACCGTATCATCCAGTTTTGCACTAATCAGCGCCAATAAAAGAGAGAGCTGAGCAAAATTCTCAGAATAAAAAATACCGTCCATCCTGAGCTTGAGTAAGTGTCTTGTGATGGGAAGGAAAAAGGTCGGTCTTGCTAATGTTCTGCAAAGACTGTTTTTCGGGTCTGTTCTGCTGAGGCTCAAACTTTGATGTGATATGCCTGCCCAGGTGTAACCGTACTTGCCCCGATGGAACATACGGCCAGCAGTGCAAAGAGGCTTGCTTGTGTGAGCATGGGTCGCAATGCAATGCTGTCGATGGATCATGTGATTGCCTTCCAGGATTTACAGGACAACGGTAATTATAAGTAATTGCCACCATCGTCTGTTGACCTTACACCTAAAACAGACCCCGTGATGATCATCGATTTTGCTTCTTTTGAATCCATGATTCAAAGAATTAGCTTTGACTAAAATAGTTTTCCTTACTTGTGAAGGTTTGTGAGAGAGAACATCTCCTGCAAGCTTTATTCTCAGAAAGTAATATACATGCACTGAGATCTCTTCACTGTCAGGAGGGCAATTTTGATCCTTTCCAACAGAAGAGATGCCAAACTCAGAGAATACATTTTCTCTCAAAATTCCTTCTAAATGCATGGAGTCAAGTTGAGTCATTTTGATGATTTTCCATTCTTGCAGATGTGAACTCCGGTGTTCATTCGGGCTATTTGGTCAGAACTGCTCGCAGACTTGTTCCTGTTTGAATGGAGCTGCATGCAACCACACTAACGGCCACTGTACATGTCTGCCAGGATTCCAAGGAGTCGAGTGAGTTTGAAAAGAGGCCAGCTCAAAGATGGAAGCAAAATGGGGAGAGCTAGGAAGAGGGACATGTGTCAAGTAGAAGACCACTTCTCTGATAACTGGCAAAGTTATTTTTTCCAGTATCGACCGCTAGCTGAAAGCCGAGGTAGGCCTAGTCTTAATGTCACGCCTCCTTTTTGATTTTATTCTCCTTACAGGTGCAGGCAGATTTGCTCGGTTGGGCAATTCGGACAGGATTGTCTGCAGTCATGTGACTGCCAGCATGGCGACTGTAATCACATCACCGGGCAGTGCACTTGTCATTCTGGGTGGAAGGGGCGAAAGTACGATGACCATGATTGATTGCACCATTGTTGATTGCATACACAGTTTGCTGACCGAAACAAAGAACCGGCGGGTGGTGAACAAAAGCATGCATTTTGCAGCAAGTTACAAAAACCAGTTTGATTATTTCAATCAATACTGTACGAATTTGATAGTAGAGCATTGCTTTTTCTCTCATTTCCTTAGCTGCAGTCAGCCGTGCGATTCTTCGCAATACGGTCCGGGCTGTGTCTTCCACTGCTCCTGCATGAACAAAGGTTCTTGTGATCATCATGATGGCCACTGCACTTGTCCTGCAGGTTTTGAAGGGCTTACGTAAGTAACATCAAATTACATGTATAAGATCATTTCAAAAATGATTGTATTGACAAGCAATTAGGCCAACAGTTAATTCATGGTGGAGCTCGTTAGTATCGAAGGTTGTGAAGATCAGGTTGAAGGGATGGCAACGGCGTTCCCTTGTTTTTTTCTCAAGATTTCTTCCTGAGCTGATTTATTTTTGCGAACTGTAATAATTTCTTTCTTTTTCTTCGATACCTTTTGTCTGGGTCAGAAGCATAAAGAAGAAAGAAGCTAGCTCGAGCACTATTCATCAACATTTTATCCTTCTTTGAGAGCTTAAGTGAGTAGGGAGGGTTCATGGTCTGCAATTCCATTTTCTGGAATCACCAGTGGCCCAGTGTTCTCGTCTCTGAATACACACAAGTGAGGAGGTGGTGGAGCCGATGGCCAACCACACGTGAGTATTATACATAATGATAGGAGCCGAAGAGCTCAAAAATGAACAGAAACGCCAAATAATCGGCAAGGTAAACATCACAAGAGCAACTGGTGCCATGAGGGAGGGTGAAGGTGTAGCAAAAAAAATGGGAGAAAAAGGCTACCGGGATGCCAGAATTAATTTTCAACCTTGCGGCTGAGGGGAATAAACCTCCTACACTGGCAGGCATGAAAAGGAGGGAAAAAAACAGGTGGACAGAAGAGATCTGCAAACCAAAACAGTATGGCGAGAATAGCTAAGATATCAGACATCTCAATACAGCAAAGACACAAGGGAAAGTGAAAGAACGGGGTGGGTAGGAGGGAGACTCTACATGCAGGTTGACTGGACGCGACTGGAAGAAGTGTCAATGTGACCAACCATATATCCAGAAAGTGGTGCGTGCGTACCGCAGTCGGCGAGAACCAGCGTCTTGTTTATCTCAGTGCTTTGCTCGGCCGGCGAGAAGCTATATTTCTTTCAGGTTGGTGCCCTTCTCCTCTCCATGCATGATCTCTTTCCTTGACCACTGCCCTTGTAGGGCGCAGACTCTGAAAGCCAGCACCATTGTCAGCAGGGATAGCTTGGGACTCTTCTCACATCCTTTCCAAATGTATGGCCTTAAAGGGTGACAGGAAAATAGTCATCACGTTTGCCCACTTCTTTCGCTGAGTGAGCATGAATGTTGCACCACTTCCTGTATCAGCTGAGCCATATTGCGCACCATTCTTCACAGAATGCATTCATGCAGATCATTGTATATCAGTCCTGGAGTCTATCTCCTTTCTGCTCCAAAAGAGACAATGGTGTCTGCTCTCGCTCAAGTAAGAAGGAACAAAGCCTGCCTTCACAGCCGATCGCACGGGTCACATGCGCCTTGCGTGATAGGGTCAGCAGTTAGCAACAGTTGCTCAGTTCGTTCACAGTGCATAACAAACTTTGAAGATCCAACTGGCCACAGCGTGCGAGCAAGCTGTGCTCAAACTTGCCAACCCCAGCTAGACATGTTTCGGTGATACGATTTTCAATAATTTGACACAAATCCATTTGCACCATAGATAGGAAACAGCAAGTATGCATTCTTCAGTTCATATATAAAATAAACGTCCTTTTATGGGCAAATCACGTGAGTGGTATTCAGCCATACGCATCTTAGAGCCAGCAAAGAATAAATTAAGATTGACTCATGACATTCTTTGAGACAAGCATTGGCAAGTGTGAACAGATCAATTTGATAGGCTGTTTCAGTTAGCCGTGCTTGCTCTTCAGACAAGGTTGTTATGGCGGACTTTGCAAATAAATGATAATTACTTCTCCCCGGGTGTGTACTTGGCATTTAGAACTGCCCGTGAGGAAGATTGTGTTGTTCACGGTTGTGAGTGACGATGCTGGCATAGGGAATGCATGGACCTAAACAGTCACCTCATTAAGTTCATATGGCTGTCAGAATGGCTTGATCTATGTACAAGTTTACACTTGTCCATGTTTACACTGCTATAACTGCTTACATCTTCAACAAGGAAACGAACTTGAGGATAGCGCAAAAGTCCGTCTGAGTCGAGGGGTACACTATGACTTTCTTCCGTGTAGATCTACACCAGACCTTGTGGCAGAACGCTGTTGACGGGTTTCTTTCCAAACTTGTTTGGTTCATTTCATTTTGTTGTTGTTGTTTTTGTTGTCGTGTTTGGAGGCAATGGCCTACCTGAAACCTTTCTTGTGTCCTCTGCGGCTGAGGAAAGACAACTGCGTTCACGCATTCCGCATCGGTTTATGTTGATTGCAACAGGCGATTCCACACCACAGTCAGACCACAGAGTACGAACATCCACTTCTGCGACGCTCTTTCTTCCAACACTTTGCAAATATCGTTTATTGACCCTTGTAGAAGCTCAGCAATGGTCCCCGGAAGTGTCAGTCTTGAGAATGAACTTGTCCCTGCAAACTGTGTAGCTTGTGAAAATTGGCATTTCCCCCTTTCAATTCAGATACTTCGAAGTTCTCTGTCTCTCTTGCTCTCTCGTTCTTTTATTGTCCTTCGAAATGCCTTTCCATTCGAGCTGGCAGCTGCAGAGGTGTGCTGGTACAATTGGACAGGGTCCAAATCTGTGAATGACCAGACTCCACCCTGGTAGTCATTTTTCCCCATGTACTTTTGGATGGGATCTAGAACATGTGCGACCCAGAAGCCTGTGGCAGTTCGATGCAACCGCGCCACTTGCTGCAATTGGCCTTAGAAAGCGCAATGGAGAAAAGAAATCATCATCCACAGTGGAGCCCCCACAATGAGAAACAATTACAAAAAGGACCCTGACGGAGTTTAAAAAAATTTAAAAAGGAGAGGTTGGCGAAATGTTGTGGGGCTGTGCTAAAAAGCAGGAAAATCATGATTTGAGTGTGAGAGAGAGCGAAAGAGAGAGAGGTTGGACTAACGATAAGAGACTTTTGAGCAAAGGGGAGAGAAATGCAGTTGGTTGGAATGTGAGAGAATTTTGGGCAAGCCTCATGCGTACATTTGCTTTGCTGATTGCGGATGTTGACTGCAGCTGGTGGTCAGCAGGCTCGTTTGTGTACTTTGGATGCGATGTTAATCTTCAAGTGTCCAATATTCACAACAAGTGTCAGGTGTCCCTTTTTACAGCGTGGGGGCAATCAAAACCTACCTAAAATAAAATGACTGCCATTGAGCGTTCATACCTTTCAGGTTATGGTTCTTCCCAGGTGTCCATAAGGCCGGCTCTGACAGTGTGGCTTTGATTGATAAAGATAAGATGTCCTTTTCCTGTGCATCGGGCTGTTTGAGTTTATTGGTCTGACCAAGTTTCAGGGCAGTTGATCTCCCACTTCCTGAAAGCAACGGACACCAGACTAGAACAAGGCACATTAACTGTTGGGCTTTATTGGCAAGGAGTGTCATGATCGAACCGTAGAGCTGAAGGGTACTTTGAGCAATTATCACTATGCATTGCAGTCAAATTCAGACTGTTTATCGCTCACAAACTGTGAATCTATGTGTCAGTTGCATGCTGTCCAAGCCTGGGCTGCAGCATTGTCTTGACGATGGCTGTCCCCTGCGCATACAAGTGTTGATTATCTTCAGATGAATAAAGGGGTAGAAGTGTGAGACGACAAACTTACCTGTGACTTACGGTTCAGTTTTACATCCTGGTGGATCTACTAGAGACAAAGGAGTCAGGCTTTGCGGGAACATGTTGGAAAAGCAATGGGCTCGTCTGCTGTCGAGGACTGCTCACATTTACTCCCGCTGCACTACTTTTCCAAACGACTGCTGTGGCAGCATTGTTGCCTTAGTAAATGTGCCTGAACACAATGGACGGTACCAGAGAGTGCAGCCAAACTCCTGTAGATTGCACGCCGGGGAAAGGTGGATCGCAAAAGTGGACCAGTAGCATAACGGAGGTCTGCAAGATCGGATGATCGCCTGCGTGTCAAAGTGTGCAAGCTGCAATGGAGTATGGACTTGGGACAGTACTAGTCATACCGAGTTGAATGGCAAGGAGTGTCATGCTCAAACTGTAGAGGTGAAGGGGACTTTGAGCAACTACTGTGCATGCTATCCATGTGCATGTGTGTGTGTGTGTTTGTGTGCGAGTGTGTGTGGGTGCGTGTGTGAGTGTGAAGATTAACAACAACAACAACAACAACAACAACAACAACAACAACAACAACAACAACAACAACGACAGCGACAGCGACAGCGACAACTAGAACAGCTACAACTAGAACAGCGACAACTATAACAACGACAACTATAACAACAACAACAGCAACAAGAACAGCAACAAGAACAGCAACAACAACAACAGAAAAACTTAGGTCCACCTTTATAGTCGTATTTAGAGGAGAGCGTGAAGTTCATCCTCACATCTTTTCTAAGTGTGATCAACTTGTCTTAGAGGAGAACGTGAAGTTCATTGTCACATCCTTTCTAAATGGGATAAACTAGTCTTAGATGAGAACGTGAAATTCATCGTCCCATCTTTTCTAAATGTGATGAACTTGTCTTAGAGGAGAACGTGAAGTTCATCGTCAGATCTATTCTAAGTGTGATGAACTTGTCTTAGAGGAGAACGTGAAGTTCATCGTCAAATCTTTTCTAAGTGTGATGAACTTGTCTTAGAGGAGAATGTGGAGTTCATCGTCACATCTTTTCTAAAAGTGATGAACTAGTCTTAGATGAGAACGTGAAGTTCATCGTCCCATCTTTTCTAAGTGTGATAAACTTGTCTTAGAGGAGAACGTGAAGTTCATCGTCAAATCTTTTCTAAGTGGGATAAAATTGTCTTTTTGTGTTGACTTTTGCTTTGTTGTAGATTGTGTAAATTATTCGCCAGTACTTGTGCCCAATCCTGGGAGAAAGCCTGTCAGGTCATGCGACAAGATGTGCCTGACATTGGGCCCAGGGTTCCGCCTTGTTAAACCTTTGACTAAGGCAGAGTATGACTGTATTTTCAAGAAATCCTACAGAGGAAGGGAACCGGTCTGGACAGGGCTGGAGATTCAAAACGATCAGCTGGTTGATCCGGCAACAAGAGCTGTGGTTCCCATTTTTGGAAACACAAAATTTGACTGGAATGGCAAGAGGCTCCTGCGAGGACAAGGTGTGTACTATGTCGATCCATCCCGAGAGAAGGACTATGATACAATTATAAAATACCCGCTCAAGGTTTATCTCCACCACAACGTCTATGTGGGCACGTCTGCTGATTTCCGCCATGATGGCCGGGCTGAGGTCCACTGTGGGTGTGTGAAAGGTGAGGGAGCCATGTAGGGACATGTTCATGCCATTGTTTTGCCTGTGCTCAGCTAAAGACTGTCTCCAATCACTGCTTTTGTGAAGTTAAACAAAATGAAAATAGTTTGGCCATGGTACATTTTGCTGAAACTTTAAGTCAACACTGAAATCCATTAGGAAGTTGCCATGGCTGTGATTCCAAGGGAAGGGCAAAGCTGCCAAGGGCTTGTTTTTAAAGTTGTCAAAACCAGGCCACCTCATTGACCTCATTGAGAAGAAAAAAAATAAGCTTGGACTGACATATACTTCCTAACGGCAAATCACCAATAAGAAATGCTTGAGAAGATTAAGGACATGCTTGAAAGTTCAAGCAAACCCCTTTGGTATCAGGGAAGTCTCCCCTATCCAAAAAAAGGTTTGGGAGATACTTATTGAGTGGTTCAGAAGGCTGAAATGGCTCGCCATGCGCATTACACAGTGGTGTAGAAGCCGAATGTACTTCGGAACGAGTATGGCCCCAGGAACTTTAAAAAAGTGTGGCTTTATCCATGTACAGCGATAATGAACAGGCACCGTGCACAACGGGAGCGATCGTCTTTCGTTCGTAACGGATGCGGGTCGCTTATTTGTAGTGCAGGGTAACTGTCTACCCATGAAAACTACAAGATTAAGACAAGTTGCCTACTGAAGGGAAGCCACTACCAAGGTTTGGAAACTGGCTTCGAAGTCACGGCTGGGCAATGTGGAAAGACGAAAAATCCCCTTCCAGTGTTCTTGGTTGGTGAAGTATCAGTGCTCTTGGCTGGTTTACCCCAAATCACCTTCACAGATCAAAATACCGCTTTTGCTGCTTTCTTGGCACATTGGAAATGAATTCGATGAGTTTGATCAGAAAGATGATAGCGATGAGTTTGATCAGCAATTCTTCTGCAGTGTCTCGTGACCAAAAACTTTCATTTCCTGTTGAGAAAAGTTGGAAAGAAAGTGCAATAAGGGCCTGAGGTCCTTTTTCGAGCAAGCGAAGACTGGAGGGTGTGAGTGAAGGCTGCTACGGACGAATGAAGGACGCACTACCCCATCGCCGACTGCTACGATTAATTAAGACCATTGCGGGAGGGCTTTGACTCCTGCAAGCAAAAGAACAGAGTATGAACGAAGGCACATAACAAACACTCTGCAGAATAGAGCAGACACTTCACTTAATCACAGACAGTTCTGACCGATTAAAGAGAAATGCGGATGAGTGGATCATGCATTGTGCAGCAGGCAAAGCGAAGCCAGCAGAGGGCAAGAGAAGGCAACAGAGGAGATTGTTAGCAGCACATAGAGAGGGAAAGCACAGATGAAACGCTTTGCCAAGCAAAGACAGTTCTGAATCGATCCCTTTGATTCTTCAATATATGGTCCGATTACTCTTCTATATGCCGGTTGATCTGCTGATTTTGATTGACCACGGAGTAATTTGAAGTTTTTCAACCGTGGTTGAACATTTTGATATAACATGGCCATCATTCTCCTGCTGAGAAAAGATGGCCAAACTCATTGATGTAGATCACTCACAAATCCAAGTACCAGAAGGTCAGACTTAAATATTCAGCGGTTGAGCCACCTTAATATAGATTTTGTATCGGGAACCTGGACCTCCCGCCTGGGTTCTGAATACTAACCCTGAAAGGGGGCTACGGCTCAGTGGGATATTATCTGGCTGAGCATGGGCTACTACGTCCCTGAAACAGCCTGGCCAGAAGTTAACAGGTTGACATCGGGCCCAGTGTTGGTTTTTGAACGCCTGTAGCAAATGGGCCTCCAAGTAGTAAGATCTGAACACTAGAAATCTGCACAAAATTTCAAATAACTTTTTCGTTGGATGAAATTGATGTATGTCAGAGAAAGGGAGATGTTGTGCACATATATGCATTTCGGTTCCAGAAATCTATTCACATGAGCTCCTGGGGGGAAATGTCCTCTCCTTTTCGGATCCGGCTTTTCACTTGGCTCATCATATGCTGGACACCATCCCAGCTCATCTAGTGAGCATGGTAAGGCTTTTACTGTTAAGCGTTTTCAACAGATGGGGATGCCAAGACGGATGGTATATTTGATTTTGAAGAGGTTTGAGGAAGGAAAGTCAGCATAAAGGAAGTCGGGAAGTTGTAAAGCATGATGAGCTTCATAAAAAGTTTTCTTCGATAACTTGTTTGGTTAATGTGATACTCCGCAAGAGAAAGCAAAGTCCGCCTTTCTTCCTTTTCATGAAGGAAAGGGCATTTGTCAAAAAATCGAAATGACTGAAACCGATACGACCGCAGGCAATCCCTTCATCTCATGGGCCACTGGGCATGCCTTTAGAACAACATATGGGCGTGGCGAACAGGCTGCCCGTTGTGGCAAACGTGTGATGGTTGAAGGTGATTGTCATTAATGTCCTTACCCTTGCTGTAATTGGAATTTTCCAAGGTGGCATTTAGAAATGTTGGTGATAAAAATATAACTTTCCTTTTTCCCTTATGCCAACCTTGTCTAAGTTCAGTCCGGGTTTTATCAAGCACATTCCACCTTTTGGCTCTTCACTATTTTCTTCTTGCATTTTCGTCATTTTTTCTACTTCGATGAAGAAAATCAGAGTAGTTTGCCAAATCACAGTGACCAGTCTTTCAAGGCATTTCAATTTAATTCCTTGACTAGCTACAAACTTAGGCAGGGTTCACCTAAGGTGAGAATGGGCCATTCTCCTGTGAGAAGTTTAGCGCAGTTCAAAATCAATCAATCAAATTATACTCTTTTATGCTCATCGCTTATCAGTCTGCAATTGGGAGGCCATGTGCACGCTCTTCATCCGCTCCATTTCTTTTTGTTTTGCCATTTCATGCGGAGACAAGCTTTCTAATTGAATGTGCTCCGATTGCTGGATTTCTTGCTGCAGGTTAGCCAGGCGGTGACTTCGGAGGCTTTCATCTGACGCAGACAGGGTGATCTTCGCAGAAGAACTCTCAATCGTTGACAATGAAACTGTTACTTTAGCTCTTATGTTTGATCTAAGTGTCTCCTCGGAATGTTCTTTCGTATTTGCAATGTAGCATGGAGTTTCTCACATGAAAATTTTCAAAAATTTGACGGACGGGGGGTAGGCCACCATAGAAATGTCATATGTTGCATGGCAGGCAGGCAATTGAATTTGCGGGTGCACGCGTCCCTTTCTACACAAGTCGACTGTCAACCACGTTTGATAATTATTGAAGTGTTGTGAGGTGGATGGAACTTATCAGCAACAGTTTATCACGATCAATGGACAGTCCAACTGTTATCACTCAGTGTCGGGGTAAAATTTTACTGTCCTGTTTGTGAAAGGCTCCTGGCTAGGGCTGTGTGCCTCACATTAGAGCTGCACCAAGGCCTGATGATGCGAGGTCCACGAAGAGTCTGAGCAGTTACGAAGGGTATGTTGAGCCAGATGAGAGCATCAAGAACGCCACATCAACCTGCTACTTCTCGGTCGTAAATTATTAGTGAAAAAACAAAACACAACCTACATGCTCTTCGAGACAGGTATGCGGGCCGCCATTCATGAAGAAAATTTTTTGAAAAAACTTAAAATAAATGAATGAATTTCCAGGGAAGGGCGCCAACATTGGGACGGACGGGGATGACGGGGATGACAAAGAAACTGGTATTCAGGCAATGACTCAACAAGTGTCAAAAGATCCATTTCAGAGACGGTTCGACGTTCTTCACCAACCTTAGTTTAGTTTGAGAAAAGAAGAAAATGTCACTGATTGACATTATTGTTTGTGCGTGGGGTTGCGTGCTGTACGAGTGTATGAAAGTGTGTGGGTGTTGGGAGCCGTACCAGTCAAGAATGGGAGGGGGAGGGGCAGTTTTGAAAATTTGAAAGCATGGGCTGTTGGGCGTCGGAAGAATGGACCGTATTCACAATTATTGTCTGGGCACAAGCTTCCAGGCATCGGAGTCGTTTCGGAGCTCGAGTCGAGGGCGCCGGAGCTGGGCGCCGGGCGATCGACGCGTCAAGTTGCATCAACTGGAGAGTCTGCAGATATCGCTCTGTCGCTGATGGAGTTCCTCGCTGTCTATCAATTTTTTTGTTGCGATGAGTGAACAGTTAAGCTTAAAAGATCACGGGGAGCATCCTGGAGCCTCCTGGACGGTACCTCGATTGAAGGAGTTTCTGCGTTCGTCTGGTGGTCGTTTTTCTGGAAAAAAATGCGAACTCGTAGAAAGGTACGTGTACAAGCTCAGATGTGCTGCTGGGGCGCTGGGCTTCCGTTGTCCTTCTTCCTAAACTGCTTTTCTCCGTCCTCACCTTGGTTTTTCAGAGCGTAATTTTATCATCAGAATCCTGACGCAGCCAAGTCCAACAAGCCGGCCTCTTCTGCGGGAAAACGTGGCGATGGGAAGTTGAAGTCGGTGATCTTGTCGAGCTCTACCTCAACGAAGTTCCTTTTTCCGACGGAAGGATGGACGTCAGACCGATCCTCTTTGCCTCCCATCACCGCTGCCCTCCTTTTGTCACATCTGCTAAAGACCGGGAAGGTCACTGGTGGGGACAGAGTTACGGTGGCCCAGAAGCCCCGGTTCGCCGGGGACATGATCTTTTTTTATGGCTACGTTCCTGATTTAATTATTTCTTCTAATTTTTCTCCACTTTTTGACAAAATTTCACATTTTTCTTTCTCTTTCAACTTTTGGC
>JAOWAR010088210.1:0-12421 GCA_028571005.1 Clathrina lutea | reverse complement strand
CACACACACACACACACACACACACGCCAATAAAGCTGGGTGGAACCACCTACAGTTCCTACGGGCCTGACGCTGGCAATGATAATAATAATACTGGCTCCGCGACGCACGTGCTGATTCTGAAGCCACAATGTCTATGCTCACCGTTAGAGAACTGTTTTCGTGGTGCGTAGAGCGTCGATTTTTCTCCACCCTTTGCCTTCCTTCGGTGCTTGCGCTGATCGAGTTGTGATGGACGAAAAATTCGAAGATTCAGCGAATGAAGAACAGCCTTCTGTGCTTTGATTCCAGGTAAGTTTTGGAGCTGAAATGATTTTCCCGTTGGTTTGTTACAAAATTCAAATGTAGCAAATGGCGATGTCCTTCGTTCTCCCTTCTTGCGGGAAGCTCAGTTTTTGAGCCTGAGGTTGCTAGCTTGGACGACAACATAGGAACAGCGTGAAAAGAATGAAGAACGATTGTCATTTTGGATGCACGAGCACGAGATCCTGCGGCATACGGGAAATGTCGTTCTTGGCAGATAGAATGAACACGCGTAAACCTGTACCTCTCCTCGTGCTGAGCTCATGAGAGGTTTAACAGTGCTTGAAAGGTTTTCCTAGGTGGTGGGCGGTCAGTAACTTTCATCCTTTCGTAGATGAAGCGCCTTGAGCAGAACACATCGCCGGTAGTACATCACGCGCTGTCTCTTTTTCTTTCTATTTTTTTTAAAACTGACTTCGGGTTTTCAGAAGACTGATAAGATTTCACTATGAAGAGAAATATTGAAAGAATCTGGATGGAAAGAAAGGATTTAGGAATTCTAAACCGAGTCGAGGCAAGTGAAAGTACCTCATAGATGGCTTGCATGTAAGATTGACATAAGTTGGAGAAACATTTGTGAGGAAAATAAGACTGAGGCGAGAAGGAAGAGACACCAGGAGGGCTCGAACTTGCGACATCATGAGTGGCAGAGAAGTTACTCTCGTGGTATTCCAGCTGTGCTAGGCCATGGTGCCGCCTGTTCGAGCCCCATCCGTGCCCTTTCTTTGTCTTCTCCTTCTAATATTCCTTTGAAATGTAAAGAATAATAGCAGAAAACACAAAGATATTTTCCCTGTGCCCGGCTATCCGCTCTTGCAGGTGTGAAGTGTGTATGATGCATAAGTGAGTGGCTGATGTCTGTGCTTCTCTAAGCCACTGTTTAAAGTCTCCAAAAAGATCCGCCAGCCTCAGCAAGCCGGTGGTATCATCATGTGCTGATTGATGGCTGGCGTTTGTTTCTCTCCATGCATTTCAAACTATTTCTGCAGATTGTCCAGTACAGCGTCTGACGACATAGACTTTGACGGTTTGATGCCACAGGCGTGGCACACGGCGACTTGCCACTGGGCTCCGGGCTCGGGTGCGAGTACCTTCTGTGATGCTCTCGATCGTACTGCGCGTTCCGTTCGCTTTTTCCATAGCGTCATTTTTACCTCAGCGATTTAAACTGTCCGGTCTACTTGTCTTAGCGCCTCGTTTAGCCGTTTGACTTAAAGACGAAGCTCAAGCAAGCTCACCTCGTCCACCTCGCAGTGGATTGCGGCTAACTAGCGGTATCGCAGGCAGCATCTATTGGAATACGAGGTCGAGTCAGATCATGCTTTTTGCGACGCATGATGTAAACACCCGATGTGGATTTCGTACATGAATGCAGAGTGAATACCACCCATGCAACGGCGGCTATGCACTATGCTAGTTGGTGCTTGTACGCGAAGCACTGAACGGAACAGAGCAGTCATGCTCTGACATGTTCACTTGGGGTGCTGTCAGTGCCACGTGCAGGATGGTGCACTTGTGCCACGCGGTTTCACACTTCAGTCAAGTTTAAACGTGCGGATGTTTTGATCGAGACGCCGAGGCCAACGTGCGTGAAACTTGATGACACCACCAGTGTGTTGGAGGTGTTGTACGCGCGCGGCCTTTGCGGCTGGTCGCCTGTCACGGACTTTGTCACGACAAACATATCTACACGCACAAAGTGGTTGAATTATCTGCCAACGCGTACGAGCGTTGACAAAACGAAGAACGATTACCACAGGCTCTCTGTAGCGCGTGCTTCAGTCAAATATGATTGAGTAGTTCTTGATCAGTTGCACCGGGATGCGGTAGGTCAAAATCGTCACGCACCCTCTTCATCTCCATCGAGTACAGGTGGACGGACGGTTTAAACTCTGACAACGCAGACCTGTTTGTCGAAGCGGTAACCGTCTTTCTCTAGCAGGTTGTTGATGTGCGTTCTCAAAGTGGTCTACGTTGTTGACACGGACTCCCTACAGCAACCACATACAGAACAGGCGACCAGAGTGGGCCTCGAAATAGTTCCCCGGAAATTGGTTTTCTCTGGTGTGGCCCGATACATTCTTCAGGCCCTCACTGGTGAATGTCGAGCCCGACATGCCCCGGCGACGGCCCCCTGTCTCCAGTAGCCCTGTAATCGCGTGCAGGCCAAGTCCGACACCGACTCCACTAGCCCATCCCTGTGCGATTGCCCGTCAAGCGCCATTGTCTCTCCCTTCATACAGTACTCCGACAGTCCGCCCCGCACCTGCTCCGCGCCCTCACTCGCTTGCAAAGCCTGTCTTCTCTGTTGTTGATCGCTTAGAACGCCAGATAGAGCAATAGCAGCGTGAGTTCCGCGCGCGGAAGAGAGAGTATCAGCTCCAGAGAGGGCTGAGGAGAAGATCGCTCGTCTCAGGAAAGCGAGACCGGCTGAAGAATCAGGCACCAACCAGGTCAGGCGGGGCAGACCAGTGACACTCTTCGCCATCTCAAGCGGGTGGAGATACCTGTCTTCCGTGGGGACAAGCTCAAGTATGAAGGTAGAAGGCTACCTTTGACGCATGCATCGACAACAGCAAATCACTGCGGAAATGAAGTTGTTACATCTTCGGCAGTACGTCGCTGGTCAAGCGCCTCAATGAAATTTCGGCTACTCAGCCGTTGCGTACCAAGCGTCACGGAATGGCCTGGAGAGACGATTTGGAGGCGAACGTCGCCAACTAGCGGTGCACCTTGAAGCATTGGACAAGTTTCCTCCAATCTGGAGTTGTAAGGCCAAGGAGCTGGAAAGATTTGGAGACTTGCTTGATGTCGCAGTGCTGAAGATGAAGGAAGCTGGTCGTCACGCTGAGCTGGAGAACGGTGTGTTGTACATGAAGATGCTGCAAAAGCTGTCCACATCGCTGCTCACACAGCACCACCGTTGGGTAATCCAGCATTTGCTACTGGAGTCTGTGGAGGCGGTGCTTCGCTGGGTGAACTTGGAAGCAGAAATTCAAACGACAGCCATTGAAGCCATTGACGGCCGGGAATTGGAGACATCGGCGGCGCCGACCAAGTCAGCTAATCAAGCGTGCACACACCTGACGAACAACCAAGCGGTCAGTCTTCTGCACGAAGCGGTGAACTGAAATCAAGATGGGCGGATTGTGGCGACAGCCACCCCGTCTGGAATCGTGGCATATTTCAGTAACGAGCAGTGAGTGACCGATGGAGAGCTGCTCGGGAATAGAAGCTCTGCTGTCGTTGTCTCGCGACAAGCCACTCCGGGAAGGATTGCTGGTGGTCAGAACGCTGTGGTCTTGATGGATGTGGGCGACTTCATCACTGACAGCTTCACTAGACACAACCGGAGTCATCACAACCGGCTGGCGCACCACCATCTACTCGAACGACAAAAACTCTGATGAGTGAGTTGAGGCTGATGCAAATAATTTGAGTGATGATGAAAAGTTGCGCAGAGCCATGTCGTTCAGCCACATGGTGGAAAATGAAAGGTCTTAGTACCAGTTGGAACCAGCAGCTCTGAGGACGGTGCCGGTCCTGCTGGCAGCGAATGGGAAGACAACAAAGATCAACGCAGTGCTAGACAATGGCAGCACAAAATCGTACATCAACGCTGACCTGGCAGCGCAGCTTGGCCTCCGGGGAGAGTCCAAACCAATGTAGGTGTCTGTCCTGAATGGAGAGGTGATGAATTTTCACACCGTACCAATCGGGTTCACACTCTCAAGTATTTCAGGAGACACTACCGCTCAGATGCATGCAGATACACCTGCGCATGTGGCCGGCAACTTCCAACCGGTGAATTGGCAGCGGCGTAAGCGGAAGTGGGCACACCTTGCGCACATTACTTCCCCAACTCCTGGCGTTCGTCCAGTCGTTGACCTTCTAATCGGTTGCAGCGATTCTGAGAGGTGGAAGAGCCAGACAGTCACCAAGCATTTAGCCAGGGAGGAGAGGTGGCATGTCGCAAAGTGCAGCTGTCACTAACGAAGACAAAAATTCGGTATTAGATTGCATTACCTAGGAAGGAGGAGAAGGACCTTCCAAACAACTACGCCCTGGCAGAAAGATGATTGACTAACACAGAAGCTTGTCTTCAGCCAGATGAAACCATCGCCGAAGCCTACGCGACGACAATCGACAACTAGATTATGTAAGGGTACATTCAAAAGATGCCACCCGGGAGAACCTCGGCTCTCCTATTCAGTGGCTTTTACACCATCTTCCAGTCTTGCGGCCAGACACCAAAAATCTAATCATTTTCGACGCGTCAGTGAAATTTCACAATGTTTTGCTGAACGACAAGCTTCACACAGGCCCAAAACCACAACGAAGCTTCCTAGATGTCTAGACAGGACTTCTAAAAGCATCGGCGGCTATTACTAGCGGCATCTTGAAAATTTTCACACAAGTCAAGGTTGCGAAAGACGACCACCGCTTCTTACACCTCCTGTGGCGAAATCTGGAGACAATTGGTCCGCCAGACGTCTGTGAGTTTAACCAAATAGTCTTTGGTTTACGTTCATCACCGTTTCTTGAATTTGTCACACAAGATGTTGCACGTCAAAATGTGGACTACGTGCCAAGAGCGCAAAAGCTATTCTCGAGTCCACATGCACGAACGACAAATTAGATTCAGTAGCAACAGTGGAAGACGGCGTCCGACTGTATCACGATCTACAAGCGCTTTGGTCAAGCGCAGGAATGTCGGCTAGAAAGTGGCTCTCAAACTCACCAGAAGTGCTGGAAGCCATCCCCCTCCCCCAGGAGATTTAGAGCAGAGCCGAAGAGATCAACCTCGAGACGCACAAGTTCCCAACAGTCAAGGCGTAAGTTCTTCTTTCTTCTGTGGCGGACGATACGCTCACTTTTCGTACAAATGTTGCTGCTGAAAAGGTTTCCATTAAGAGGCAGGCCCTTCAAGTTGTGAGCCGTATATTCGATCCACACGGATCTCTCACACCTGTAGTGATCTATGACAGCATTCTTCTGCAACGTGTGTGGCTCAAGGAGCTGAATGGGATGACAAGCTCCCAGCGGTGGTCTCCAATGCCTTGACGGATTGGCTGCGACAGTTGGATCGTCTTCGATAAATCCGCAAGTACTGCTAGCAAGTGCTGAGGTCACCGAGACCAGCTTGCATATCTTCTGTGATGCATCACAAGACGATGCGGTAGCATACAACAGAACTGTCGACGAATCAGGATGTGTGACGGTACGCCTTGCTTCATCTCGTGTTCGTGTTGCTCCAATTCAGGCAGTGTCCGTACCTTGGAGTTAATGGCAGTGGTGGTTGGCGCAGCTTTATCGACCACAACCACTTCTGTCTTGAAGGCATCGCCAGCAGCTCTCTCAACTGACAGCCTGAATGGTTTTTTGGCTTAGAAACCTAAGTCGGTCATTTTAGCCTTCTGTCGCCAATTGCGTTGGTGTCATTAAGCGGAAGACCGAGCCCCAGCAATCGGCGGCATGTCCTAGCACAGAAAAACCCTGCTGATCTGCTTTCCCGAGGGCTTGCGGCCAAGGATATCATCAACAACAAGTTCTGATGGTCTGGTCCTGCATTTCTGCAAGATGTACTGTCGTGGCCGAGTCATAATATTGAGCTTTGCACCCGGCATGGGATTCTGAGATTCGAACAACGCAGAAATTGTCAATGTTACCAGCCACATTCCTTGCTACAACTAGCAGTTCAGAGTCAGTTGGTATGTGGAGGTTGAACCCAAATCGATTTTCTCGGTGGTCATGGCTCCTTCCACAGACGGCCATGATATGCGTTTTCTGCACAATTGTTGCCAGACACTACGTTCACTGCGTCTGATGGTGCTCTGGCGGTGGAAGAGCTGAGTGATGTGGAGAGCCTACAACTGAGACGTTATCAAGCCGCGACGTTTCCAGAATACGTAGTCCTTCAGTGGGGAAAGACTGTGCCTCCAAGCAGCAAGTTGGCAAGCCTGTCACCATTCATCGATGAAGACCATGTAATGCACATGCATGGACGGCTGCAGAATGCGACATTTCTTTCCTATGATGCGCAGTGTCCAATTATTTTACCTCGACGTAGCATCGTCACGAGCTTGTTTGTACGTCACTGCCGGAGTGAGTCACATCTATTCTCTGCTAAGGGAGCGCTTCTGGATCAGTTTGTTTGGTCGAGAAGCAGTTTGAGAATGTGAAGCTGGATACTATCACTGTAAGCGGATAAAGAGCAAACCTGCGCCGCAGATGATGGCCCCACTCCTCAAAAATCGGTTTTCTGATCCGTTCAAGCCTTTCATTCGAGTATACATTGATTTTGCTTGTCCATTCTCTACAAAGCAAGGGGTCGGCAGCAATGTGCCCTGTGCTATCTCTGTTTAAGTACCTGTTTGTTAAGCCGTGCCGTACACCTAGAGATGGCTTATGCGCTCGACACTGATTCGTTTCTTATCGCCTTTTGTCAGACAACTAGCAGGCGTGGTCTTCCAGAGGAACTCTGGCCTGACAACGGCACACAATTTGTGGGAGCGCAGCGAGAACTGAAAGATTTATTCAGGCAATTTGATGCTAAAGCAATTACATTTTTGAACGCCAATCGTGGAATCCAGTGGCATTTCATCCCACCTCAGGGACCACATTTTGGAGGATTGCATGAATCTATGGTCAAGTGTGCAAAGTTTGTGATCTATGTTATTCTTCTATATGCTGAAGACAATGATGAGGAGCTTCAAACTGCTTTTGCTGGTGCCGAAGAGCTACTTTATTCACGTCCATTGACGTTGGCATCGTCAGATCCCCGGGATGATGCCCCATTTACACCTAATCACTTCCTCGTGGGATCGGTCGGAGGCTTCTCAGCACCTGCTTCGGTGGACACTGCCAATTTTTGGCTGTGAAGGCGTTGGAGGTATGTCCAGCATCTCATTCAGCAGATGCGGCGACGCTAGATGGAGTTAGTGTCGGCGCTCAACGCGCGACATCAATGGCAGAAGAAACACGGTGACATCTAGATTAATTTATGACATGGTATTGGTGGCTTCAAATGACACACCCAGAGAGGACACTGGCCTATCGGCAGAGTGACAGATGTATCTCCTGGGGTGGATGGTCAAGTTCAAGTTGAATCGAATAAGTTCACCAAGCCAATCACCCAATTGTTCACTTGTTGAAAATGAGTTTCTTTTCGCATTGTCATCTGTGTGTATGCGCGTGTACGTGTCTGTTCATTCTGAGCTTCTTGCTGTCAAGTCTTGTCTTTGCTTCCTTATTTTGTGTGGAGAGTATTCTATCAGTGAGGGGGAGATTGACTAGAAAGCATATTATGTTGTGAGTCACCTTAATTTACGCAGTCATAGCAATGAAGAGTGGCACACCTGGCTTTTTCAATAGCTGACAAACCCAACGTGTGTTTGCGTTGTCACTTTCAGTTTTGCAGACTAGCATAAATTCATATAAAGACTTTTCTGCTTGTCCGCACCATGATGATTCTGCTCCGTTGTTGTTACACGCTGGCTGCTTATTTCTTCGTATACTGATTGCGGGTCTTGTACCGGTGAGGAGTCCAACAGGTGGGAATCGCTTTGCATGGGCTTAGTCAGTGTAACAGTCCTAGGCAGTTCTCCCTGATCTGTTTGACTCGCGCCATAAGTTCGATTGGCGAAGAGAAAACTCGCGCCACTGTTGCGCTTTGCGGTGAGAGACATCGACCTGAAAGCAAGCAGATCAAGAAAGTGAACACGGAAGTTAACTGCCATCTGTTCCCATGGGGCTCTCCCAAACAGTGAACTGACGTGTAAATTTAAGGCGATCCTTACAGTCTTATGGCCTGGGTAAAGTTGCTTCTAGGCAGGTAAGAAGTAGATTGCAGCAGCTAAACACTGGTCTGACTGCATACCACCTAACTACCTAGTACTGACAGGTCAACTTTTATCCTATAACTCTCAGTAGTATTATACGCTCCAAATCCTCTTTTTTAAAATTATATGACCGCCTTGGGACCAGGTGCTGCCCTATCTGTGAGTTATCTGTTACTCAGAATTGTGTGTACTTTTACATCTCATGAGCTTTTCGAAGTTGATCGCCCTAGTGGAACAGATGCTGGCTTACCCTACCACACTATACCAGCATACTTTACACGGTATTGACTTGACTAACGAGCCCGGTAGACAGGATTGAACAGATCTTGGGATTCCAGGTAAGGGAAGTGCACATGTGTATGTATGACACCATTGTGTAGCAGTTACATCTTGACACTGTGTACAGGAGCTTCAGAAGATGCCGGGGACACTACATCGAAACTAAGAGAAATAAATCGCTTACTCCAGCAGAACATGAATGCTTTCTGGTCAAAATCCCATGAATAACTAACCAGATTTATTCTCTTATGACAAGCATTTTTTTGCAAACCTCCATCGTACTGATAAACTCATCATTTTTCCCTTCTGTCAAGTTCTTATTATCATTTACCCCTTATCATTAAAATATCATTTTCCTGCATGTCTCAGATCTTCTATCTACAGTAGAATACTCAGGTGCTCTCCAAGTAGAGATTTAAAGTCAATAGCCATCTCAGGGCCAACCTGTTACAACTTCAAGGCCATTTTAGGAAATAAATCTGTGGAAAAGAGACTGAGGACTTCTCTAGAGGGACTCGACACCCTGATTAGAATTTCTTGCCAGAGACTACGCAAAACCTCATAGGAAGTAGTTAACTTCATTGAGAAAAGGGTAGAAATCAGAGAGGGCTTTTTGTTAGTTTATCAAGTAATGCGTATGTAATTCCTGACCCAGAATTTCACGAGTGTTGGTCTAAGGAAGAAAAGAATTTGGTAGATTGCATGGCGAAAGACTGAGGAGCTTCCATGACAACATCTCACGGTGAAACCTATAGTTCAGTTTCAAGTGGTATTTGAAGTAAGTGTAAGTTGGACACATGGTTTGAGCCGTACCCTTGCCGACGAGAGCGGTATATGAGTAAGATGATTATGAAGACCAAGACGAGAATCACAGCGAGCAATGCCACAAAAACACCGACCTGCATGCTGGTACTCACACCTCCCCACGAAGATCCGCTGTCTGTGAGGAAGAGAGAGAGAGAGAGAAACTCGGGAGAATACGTGGAATTCATTTACAGAGTGTTTGCGTAGAGATGGATAGCTGAATCAAAATGTTTGTACAAGTGATATATTTCTACATTCAAAGAAAGCAAAGGGATGAGAAAAACCGTAGAAAAATTCACCTGTACAATTTAACTGCATAGTGTACCCTATGTGTGTGTGCGTGTGCTCATGCGTGCGTGCGTGCGTGCGTGCGTGCGTGCGTGTGTGTGTGTGTGTGGGTGTGCGCGCGCGTACGTGTGTGTGTGTGTGCACGTTCGCTCGCGCGTACATGCGTAATGTGTGTCATTAATGATTGGAAGAGAGTCTGACAGGCAGGAAATGCGAAACATAATTATCATTAAAAGTTGAAAATAACATTCCAAGAGCCACAGATGGCGTGTTTCAGTTAGGGCTCATCTTACGGACACATAAAAATAACCAAGAACCTGGAAGATCCTATCAGCCCATCTGTTTTGAGATCTATTTAAAGAAGGGAAACTAAGGACATCTAACCCTAAGGATGACACATGCAGGTGTGTGTGTGTGTTGTGTCTTTTTTCCAGGGTGCACCTCTGTGCATCTTGATGTGTCTTTGTGTGTAAACTTATATGTGCGTTTTGGGTGCATGGAAGACTGCACGCTGATGCTTAAGAATCTATATCTATAAAGTAGACAGTGTGTGTGTGTGTCCGGGATAAACGTTAAGACAAGGCAATGGGCGGCCACCAGACTTTCCCGTGGGGGTCCTTTCTCCCACTGGTCATTTTCCTTTGTGGCTGAAGCTGGTGCTGTTTCAGGCTGATGACTTGCAGCTTTTGTGGTTGCAGCCTGATCTGTTGCAGCTTGACTTGTAGCTGCCTGAGTCATAGCAACTCGAGTTGTTGCAAATTGTGTTGTTACAGCACCGGTAATATCAGCTTTAGTTGTTTCAGCTTGGGTCGTTGCAGCTTGAGTTGTTGCAGCTTGATTGGTGGTTGTTGCAGCCTGAGTTTCTTCAGCATGTGTAGATGCTGGTTGACTTTTAGGAGCTTGGGTTGTCATGGCTTGATCTATATATAGCTTGACTTGTTGCAGAACGTGCTGCTGTAGTTTGTTTAGTTACAACCTGTGTTGCAGCAGCTTGACGTGTTGTTGCAGAATGTGCTGTTGTGAGTTTCTTTTAGTTGGAACCTGTGTTGTAGGAGCTTGACGTGGTGTTGCAGGATGTCCTGTTGTAGTTTGTTTAGTTACACCCTGTGTTGTAGCAGCTTGACTTGTTGCAGGATGTACTGTTGTAGTTTGTTTGGTTTCACGCTGTGTTGTAGCAGGTTGGCTAGTTATTGCAGCTTGACTTGTTGTAGGATGTGCTGTTGCAGTTTGTTTAGTTACAACCTGTGTTGTGGCAGCTTGGCTTGTTGTTGCAGATTGACTTGTTGCAGCTTGACTTGTAGAATTTGCTGTTGCAGTTTGTTTAGTTGCAAGCAGCTTGATGTGTTGCTGCGCTAGCCTGAGTAGTTGCAGTTTGTTTAGTTGAAGCTGGGTGAGTGGGGGCAGCATGTGTTGTTAGTGTGTGCGTGTGTGTGTGTGTGTGTGTGTGTGTGCGTATGTGTATGTGCGTGCGTGTCTGTGCCAAGAAGACTTTATTGTCAAGTTGGCTGTGTACTTCGCATGGTACTCGGACAAGCAAGCTGGAGCTAGTTATGCTCATGCAGCATGTTTTCAAGTAGAGGCAATGAAAGTTTCAGCTGCTAAACTTGTACGGCTAGGTATGCCTTGGCAAAACAACAAAACACCAAGCAATTTACTTCCTTTCATCATGAAAGACAAACATGGGATGACCAGATAGTTTTGTGCAGCAGATGCAATATGCGGGATTGGGTGAATCCCAACTGGAGGTGCTCTCAAGCTTCACACAACAAGATTTACCATGAAGAAAATGATGCTCTTTCTCTCTAAACACTTACCAGGTGGTGGTGTTCGCAGGGTAGTCGTGGGTAGTTGAGTGGTTGTTATGGTGATCACACCTGTCACAGTTATTGATGCAGACTGATTATCTGGTGAAGTGAAAGGTCGCAAGGACAAAACGGACAAAACATGGATGATTGAGATCTTTTTGATATTGACAGGCTTTTCAGTGAGTCCAGTGTAGGGCAGTGAATAGAGAAGGCTATCAGACATGGTTTAATTGTTAGAGAAAGGAAAGTGTAAAACTCTTGAGGAGAGGAAGACTGGTCTGCTAAGATTGATGACGAGGATTTTTTCATTATGTAAAGCTCATTTTGAATTGCCTGGTCTGCAGAGTTCGGACATGAGCAGCATCTTGTCCACATTTCTCTGGACATTGTCTAGCTCCACTCTATAATCTTGTCTTGTTGTTGGCTACCACCGCATTTTCGACCCCACAAGGGCGGCAAACTAAATCCTTACCCTGATGACCCAACCAGTCCGCCGTAACCTTGACAACGCCTTCCAGTAGGCCGCTCCCCCACTTCTCGACGGATCTTACCATGGCTTCAGCATGCGGGGGGCCATTCTAAGGGTCTCGTTTTCATGGTCATCTCATAATTTGTCAGCTGAATTGTCGAAGTGTCCTGCCGAAGCTACGGATATTAGAGCAGATGATTCTGACGACTTTCGATGGTGACACAAGCTGTTTGTTTTTGTGAAACGTGGAAATCCCCACTCTGTTTTGGACCTGTTCACCACTGACCGCGCCCGGACCTGGTTCTCGAGACTGCAGTAGTAACCCTATATCTGACCACTGATGAGTGACTGTGACCTTGCTTCTCTGGCGACCCTGTGACCCCAAAACGAATACTGATGTAAAGCTGACTGGCCAGGGCTTCGTGCTGCTCTGCTCAATTTTCCGCTGATGGATGCTATATGAGGGACTGACAACGTAGACATTGCTTGGACGATCTGGAAAGAAAAGCTTTCGGCGTGGAGCAATTTGTCGTCACATTCCAGTACGCACCATCTTCATTCGCTCACCAAACTAGCAGTTTATGTCGTCCAACCTCCAACATCTGAACAGGGCCAAACATCGCTTGTTTAAA
>JAOWAR010088099.1:0-12425 GCA_028571005.1 Clathrina lutea | reverse complement strand
GAACTGCTGTTCTTAACCTTCTTTGAGTTTGATCATGAGAGTGAGATCCAAAAAGTCCTTCAACCTTCTTCAATACAATTCCTTGACAGACTTTATTTGGTCACAAACAACGTTGTATTATCTTTCTTTTGTGGCTGAAGACAATGAAGCACTTCATATAACTGGGCAAATATTGCCATGACAAACTTGGTTCCCTACCTGGAAGTGTTTTGAGAGGATAGGACATGAGTTTTCCTCTACTCTGTACTTCTACGTCACCACCAACCTAGTTTGACAATGTTCACCAATTACCTAGAAATCTATGGAAAAAGAGGTCCATTTGATTGTATGTGGAACACCCACTCGATTGCAAGTAGAGAATCAGGGCAGTGGGTTAAAGCTAAGAAACAGAAACCAAACCCCGATCACTCCATAACTGTCCTAGTTATTATTAAAGTAATATACGCAAGGCGGTAAGAATGGATCCTCACACACTCCTGATTTTCTTATCTGAGCTTAAGCTTAAAAGGATGGATTTTCTTAGGCATTACTTGTAATGAATGGTGATGGAACTTTGAGGTCTCCCAGGGACTCCACTGGAATCTGCAGAGGGTCGATGGTTACCTTCCACTCGCGCTCGATCCCTGGAGGCGCGCCCCTTAGTCGAGGAACTAAAATCTTCTCTGCTCTCTAAATTTTAGCAGATTTCAATAAGTGATTGTGAAAATTGAGGAAGGGACGGGAAGCACGGGAATTCTGTCAGAAACTATTTGATGATAGGACATGCAGGCGTATTTAAAATTTCTCTATGGCTGTTATAATGGGTCCTCACACACTCCTCATATGTGATCTGGGCTGGACAGTGTCGATTCTCTTAGGCCCTCTTTTAATTGAATGGTGAAGGAACTTTGGGGTCTTCCACGGTTTTCACTGGACTCTGGTGCGGGTTCAAGGTTCCCGTCCATCCAAACTTGATCTTGGGAGGCCCGTTAGTTGAGTAATTGTTCTATTATCAGATGCTTATCAAAGATGGGACATGCACAAGAAACTCAACCACCAATGGTAGGGTCAAAACATGTGCCGCGGTTTGTACCCTTCCAGCCCCAGGAATCTTGAGCATAATGTACAATCCAATCTGACTGTACATGGTTTTAACCTAAACAAGGTTAAGAACAGTAGTTCTTAGGACGCTAAGAGAGGAAGGAAAAGGATGGTGTTACATAAGAAGACGCCTGCATACCAAAACATCACAGCGGACAAGAGAACGTCATCGAAACGTCTTCTTATTTAACACCCTCCTGCTCCTTCCTCATTTAGCGTCCTAAGAACTACTGTTCTTAACCTTGTTTGAATTGATCATGAGAGTGAGATCAAAAAAGTCCTTCAGCCTACTTCAATCTTTGTTTGAATTGTGTGATTACTCCCATAAAGGCACCATGCCATGGGATGTTGTTTCGATTTTAGTATTCTGCATCTTTCTCCATTTTCACTAGAGACACCCAAGTGAGGAAACCTAAAAGTTACATTAAAGTGTAACTTTGTTGTTGTTGTTTCCTTTGAGAGCTTAAAAATGATGGAAAACACTGTTTGTCAAAGCCATTTGACTTCACTTCACAGAAAGCTACGCTGATACTACCAAAAAAAGTATATTTTATAACCGAAATGAAATATCTACCAACTCCCGCGAACGTGAGAGAGACAGAGAACGAAAAAAAGAAATCGATGGGCGAAACGGGAATCAAACCGGGGTTGTTGGATTTACATTCCAATGCTCTACCGCCTGAGCCATCCGCCCGATCCGCTAACCACAGAAATTAACTCTCGCTTTCTCTCTCTGACACGTGAATTCTCCGGCTGCTGCGACCCCTACGGAAAAGCAGCCCGCGCCAGGCACTAGGTGAGCCTTTTGCTGACCAGAGAAGAGGTGGTTTAGAGACTAACATCTCTGGCCCAACTAAACCGGAGTTAATTCCAATTTACTGAGAAAGGGAAGCTTTACGGTCTCAAGCGGGGAATCACCATAACAGAAATGAAATCTCGAGATCTACCAACCCCCACAAACTTGAGAGAGCGAAAAACAAAAGAAAAAAAATTGACGGGGGAATTGGGAATTGAACCTGGGTATGTGCATTTACGTTCCGATACTCTACCGCCTGAGCTAGCCACCCGAACCACTAACCACCGAGATTAACTCTCGCTTTCTCTCTCTCGCATGATGGTTGGTGGGGTGGTTAGTGGATCGGGTGGAGAGATCAGTTGAAAGACCATTGGAATGTAAATCGAACAACCCGGGTTCGGTTCCCGGTTCGCCCATCGCCTTTTTCTTTCATTCTTTCTCTCTTTCACGTTCGCGGGAGTTGGTAGAGATTTCATTTCGGTATGGTGATTCCCTGCACGAGAGCATAAAGCCTGCCTTTCTCAGTTTCTTTGAATGATTTCTGGTTTTGTTCAAGTAGAGGATCTTAGTTTCTAAATTACCTATTCTTCAGGCTGCAAAATGGTCACCCGAGTGGTTGGCATAGGTTGCCACTTCGCGAAAGTCACAGCAGCCGGAGATTTCGTGTGCAAGAGAGAGAAAGCGAGAGTTAAACATGGTGGTTAGCGGATCGGCCGATAGCTCAGTCGCTAGAGTATTGGAACGTAAATCCAACTAACCAGGTTCGATTCCTGGTTCACAGTTGATTTTTTTCTTTCGTTCTTTCTCTTTCTCTCGCGTTCGCGGGACTTGGTACAGATTTCATTTCGGTTATGGTGATTCCCCAAATAAGAGCGCAAGGCTTGCCTTTCTCAGCAAATTAAAATGAATTCCGCTTTAGTTCGGCTAGAGGATCTTAGTCTTTTTAAACCACCTTTTCTTTGGGCAGCAAAAGGGTCACCCAAGTAGCTGGCGTAAGCTGCCATTCTGTAGGAGTCGCAGAAGCCGGAGAGTTCACGTGTGAGAGAGAGAAAGCGAGAGTTAATCCCGGTGGTTAACGGATCGGGCGAATAGCTCGGTCGGTAGAGCATTGGAAACCTAAATCCAAAAAATTCCCGGTTCGCCCATCAATATTTTTCTTTCGTTCTTTCTCTCTCTCTCTCTCTCTCACGTTTGCAGGAAGTGGTAGAGATTTCCTTTTGGTTATGATGATTCCCCGCATGAGACCGTGCTCCCCTTTCTCAGTATAGTACTTTTAATATACCACAATCCAGACAATACTTGTACGCGAATTAATTGAGAAGAAATCGCGTAATTGATCTTTTTGGTAACCTCGTAAGTTTCAAGACAGCTCAAAGGTGGCGTTTACCAGCTTAAATTTATATGCATTTACCTTCCTTTATGAAGAGGTTGTTTGGCTGAACAGATATCAATGAGTGTTCATCCAACCCGTGTTTTAATGGAGGGACCTGCACAGACCTCGTCAACTACTACACATGCAGCTGCCCAGCAGGATACGAACACATAAATTGCCAGACAGGTCAGTACTATAAAGGGTGATGTAAGCAACTTTCAACGGGAAGAAGAGTTAATTTTGCTACGATGTACTCTTGAAGAGACAGAAACTTGGGTTTCGTGTTTCCAATCAAGATTGCTGGCAATACTGAAATGACTCTCTAATCCTTTGTCAAGCTGCAGCTATATTAGTCTCACACATTAAATCACAAGCCTTAACCCCATGGCTTAGGCTACATCGTCCTTTCTATTCCGGGAGTTTTAGCCAGGAGAAACTTGACCTGGAAAGTTGAGAAGTTCAAGTGTCATTACCAGTGTAGTTGGTCTGCTCTTCACCCTATTACATCATTTTTGTCATACTTTAGTCCAATCTCTACCATATACATGCCTGAAACAAAGCCCGATGGCCATAAGTTCTACTACTTGATTTCAGACGGTAATGCACGACAGGTACGCTGTGTGAATTTTACGCAAAAGCTAATGTAGCGTTTTGTTTTTCGGCCAGGGTAGTATCTCGAATGCATACTCTTAGTTGAGTGGTGTTTATTCCAACAAGACAAGTCGCCAAGCCATTTTGAAGTGGTATGCATTCAACCTCAGCTTATGGTGGGCAAAAGCTATCGTTTTCTTCAAGGAGTTTGAGCTGTATACATTTACAAGAAAACTTAGAAAATTTTAATTCCTATTCAAGGGTTCCTTTGTCATCAAATGGCAAGAGTCACACCAGCGTAAAATGTCGTTGCTGTATCAATCGACCCCCACCATTGTTCCATGTGTATACTGGACCATTGAGAGACTTTGGTGCTTGAAGTTTTAAACCTGGTTTCGTTACCAAGCTGCCATACTTATCTGAAGGAGAAGCTTTATTTGTTTCCAACCTACACTTGGAAAGCATGGAACTGAGGGTTTGTAACTGTTATGTCCGCTCTCCGTCCATTCCCCTACAACAAGGCTAGGTGACGGAAGGACAAGGTAAAAGATTCGATTTCTTCTCAGGACATTGCGAGGAATACACGTACACGTGGAAGCACGTTACCATAGCTACATACATTTAAGGTAGCCTATATACCATACTGACAATACATATCAGTAACTGGTCATTTCATGCACTTGGTGACCAACGGGCTCTACTTTGCTTCCATCCTGATGAAATGGAAGCATTTCGTTGATGATGATAAACAGAGATCAACGAGTGTTTGCCAAACCCATGCTTGAATGGAGGCAGCTGTATCGATCTTTTCAACAACTACACATGCAGCTGCCCAACAGGATTTACAGGCGGGAATTGTCAGACAGGTTGGTATGCTAACATCTTTGCATAAGACCTATATGTACTCTTGTTTACATTAGCAATGCACTATTCTTGACCTTTTGTCAAGACAGCCAAAATACATGCCTTTCTCCATTAAAGAGACAATGACTTCCCACCTAACCTGTGTCACAATGTCAGTGGCTGGGGAAAACATGAGAGGAACTGCACATGCAGCGTTGTTTACTTGATATAGACTGTCGGTTCACAGCTGCAACTCTCAGTTGACACAATCTATTTCTTTACTCTAACTCATAGCCTGTGCATGTGACCGCCTCCATGTCAGCCTTCCTATCCAATGCACGCAGGGCTTTTATTAGTGCCAAAGTACCTTAGGGAAACCATAGTTTGATTTCCAGGGTAGTTTACACTTTAATCTTCTAAGAATAATCGAACCTTTTTCAATCTAAAGCTTTGGCTAACCATTGCAAGCTTCTTGGTCGGTTCTATTTTAATCGTGATCATGACGCTTCCTTCTTACATACTCCTCTCATGTTTCTTGGCTTTTCCATAAGGAAAACGAAAAGAAGCGGTTTCCTTTGTCTTGAGATGCAATGAGCCATGTAACTTGAGTTCATGCCGAGTTCCCCATCCATTCCTATTGGGACTTCTAAACCTTCGAAAACTATCCACAGGCCAAAAAGCTGGTCGAGCAAATAACGATAAAAGGTACATATTTTGGAAAGAACAGGAGAGAAGGCAATAACTAGCAAAGTCTCCCCATATGGGGCTTCATTAAGTTTGGAAGGGAGAGAGGGATTGGACCGAGAGTTTTGTGCGAGAACATTTTTGTTGGCGAAAAGAGGTGGCAGCATCAGAATGGGAGTCTCAACACAAGCAGCTCGAGCACACATTGAACGCAGGCTTCATTTTGACTATGGTTTTGAATTCAGCATTCTGGAGGCTCCGGGTTGCATTGTAATTCAGTGCAGTGATCTCCATTTTTACGATTGCTTTGAATTCAGTATTGTAGATGTTCCAGGTTGCTGAATCCATTGCCATTCAGTGCAGTGATCCAGGATTATCTTATGTGGGGACCTGAAAAACATTGACGGCAAACTGATGAGGCTTGGAGAAATGCCTTGAGTAGCTTGTCGGCTTTTCATGGCCCTCAGTGTTGTGGTGGTCGCCTGGCCATTCATGGACTCAGAGGCCTTTCATCTTATGCTGCTTATGAGGACAGCCGACACTATAGAAGTAGCAGACAACACCGCAGGAACAGCAGCCTAAGAGTTAGATTGCATAAAAAAAGATAATACAGCAAAGGCGGAGCATCAAAAAAGAACACACAATAAACTAGAAAAGAGAAGACGTTTCGCCATTTGAGCTTCAGCAATAGAAAATGGAAAACAAAAGAACACGAAATAATGGGAAGTACATGTATATACACGTAATGGTGAGAGTTAATGTGATTAGCAGAACTGGGGAGTTGGGGAGCGAGAGGAGAGAATTGCGTGGAAACAAAGGAGAGGAGGTGCTGGAACGACAAGGGGAAGGAGAAGACAATCCGGAGTAAAGGTGGCAAAGTTAGAGCAAAAGGGAAGATGTGAAATTAATGAAGAGGTGAAAGGAAAAGAAAAAAGTTGGCCGGAAAGGAAAAGCTCTCTCAGGAAGAAATGCAACTATGCTTATTCAGTTAGTCCGAACTTCTAATCGTCTTTTTGTATCCGGTTGTCTCTCTCTCTCTGTTTTCAAATAAGCCTAAATCAAGAAATGTATTACTTTTTCTGGTTTAATTTTCCATAATTTGTCTACTACAGACCTAGATAACTGGCAAATTGGCCTCTAATCTTGTAGGTGTTTCTTGGATTGACAGCAAATACACGTCTCAATTTTAGGAAATGATCAGTCCAGTGACTTCCTTGGTCAAGTACTGAAGGTCATCTTCATGCTCTCTTGTCCACTACCAGACATTAATGAATGCTCACCCAACCCATGTCTGAACGGAGGAAGCTGCACAGACCTTCTCAACAGCTACGTATGCAACTGCTCACCAGGATTTGAAGGTGGAAATTGCCAGACAGGTATATAAGGAGAAGAGGTATCTAGGCACTGTTTTAAGCGAAATATTTCTACCTCGCAGTTGGCCAGCTAAAGACCACTGAATATTGATCAGGCGACAAATATAAGGGACATATAAGTGACCTCACTCATTGCTTACAGCACCATGATTCTTACTACCAAACTACCAAACTGCTACAGAAAGAGACTCCCGATCATGAGTTTCTCAATTATTTGGTGCACTTAGACGTTTTGCTGTACCAGTGAGAAAACTGTCAAGTGTTCAAACTTCTCAGTCTTCCCTTCCGATACTTGGGATGGAATTGGAAACAGGTCTTTGGAGTTCTTTGTGAAGTATCAGAAACATGCCACTTACAAATCAAATTTCTTTAAAGTGTGTTTTGCAATCAAGAGTGGATGTTAGCTAAAACAGCATATTCTGGGCAAGGTAAATCTTTACTCGGTCAGACGGCAAAAAGTGTTCCTTAATGTTTCAAAACATCCCTGTCAATAAGTTAAGGAGGCCATTCTGTCCAGTTTTCAAAGCCAAGACACCTTTCCTCGTCTACCTTTCCTGCCATGCTTTTTTCAGACATCAATTTTTGTGAACCATGGCCGTGTAATAGAGATCATGCAATATGCATTGATGGCATCAACAGCTTCCGGTGCAGGTGTTTCAATGGCTACTCAGGACCCCGGTGCAATGTCCGTAAGGCTGACATATCGCTCCATTACCGACATTTTATTCATAATGTTATATGAAGATATTGCTTCGTGTCAAGCGGCTGGGATCCACTCATTCTTCATTTAGCAAGCCTCGGTTTCTGCTATCCATGCTCACTTCCTTTATCGTGTGTATACATCGGCTAATCTGACACTGTATGGACGTTTATCATTGAGCGATGAGAACATGAAACACGGACCATATGAACAAAAGCCAGGATACCCACATTACTGACACTGAATTTGTCTTGTTTCTTCAGCCCCACCATTGTCAAGCGACAGTGTGAGCGATGACAGAGCGTCCAGTGAAAGTGACAACCTTTACCAAGGCTGACTCAAGCGAAAGCAAGTCTACCTCAAAATTCAAGACAGGATACAGCTGAGACAGCCTTAGCAGCGACACTTCAGTTGAAGTGGAGGATGCCCCGCCTGTTAATGTGGGACGTTACTCGTAGAAACAAAGGGCAGCCTCAGTATTACCTGACCTGGAAGAAAAAATAGCACATATTACATAGTCTTCATAGTCATTTGTGCACCTTCTTCCTATTCGAAGCCAAACGGCACACACAAACAAACAGGACATCCCTGGGCTTCCTCCGCACTATGGAAGGATTTTAAATGAAAAAAAAAAATACACCCACTGCTTTGTAAATTTTTCTCTAGTGTGGTGATTGTTTCTTGCTAAAGGAAGGCTTGGCTGATCGACATCTTAGCAAAGCGCCGATTGACAGCTAGATAGAAGCTAGTATTTCCGGCCGGTACAATGTATAGTCCAGTTTAACACGATCAGTGTTTGTATAATGGTGCGTGCAACTCTTGTTCTTCCAGGCGCACGCTTGCCAGCGGTTTTCAAAAGCATCTTCTGGAATAGAGGCAATGGAGAGCCATTGTTTCTTGGCTTAAGGGGCCACTCTACCCAAATAATAGGTTAGGCTCCTTCCACGCAGTTTTCTGCCCTGAGTACGATGATGAAGGTCATTTTTTCATACGACGTCGGGAACCCCTCGAAAATGGGTGAAAATGCAAACGGAAATTCCCCTCCTGCAAAGTGTCATGAGTGATTAGCTCCCGTTCAGCTGACCGCTCAAATGTATGGAAGTAAATGGGAGAGCGGTTGACTAGCTGTGGAGAAAGTCTTCTTTGTCGCTCCTTGTAGGCCACTCACGCTGTCATTGACCTATAATCAGCTATCCTTTGATGTATCTTTGCCCACACTTCTCACACCCTCTCTCTAACCGCCTGCACCCTTAGAACAAACCAACTTCAATTTAGCGACCGCCCATGCTGATGCTGATGCTCCTTCCTTATCATGTGCGGCGTACCGTGCAGGTGTGAATAGACTTCTTTGTCGTCGCAACTGCAGAGGTTGTGGATGACTGATGATCAACTCTTTTTCCATGGATTTTTGCCTAAACTTCTCCCAGTCATGATCACACCCTCTGGTGATCTGTCTAGTGGCGCTCTGGCTTACAACAAACGCGAACATCGCTGACGAAAGAGAAGGTAGAGTTGCAAACTGATCATTCTCGGTGACCCCGCACTTCCCATGGGCAGACACGAGAAGAAGAGATTGGTCAGCATGGGATTCATGGCAAAGGTCTGCTCGCCACCACCGGAGATGTTCGCGTGGCGATCGATAGCTCTCTTAGTCGGTGTCACTTTTCTTCTTCACAATGGTGTGTTGGGAAGCTCTGGCCGAGGGATATATCAAGGACACCCGCAACGAGAGCGGCAAGGTCTATCTTTCTTCATATTTCCCAAAGACGCCAAGCTCTGCATGCGCAGGGGTTTGGTTCGCAGGTGGCTCCTGTTTCAAGGAGGGGGGAATAATATCTTCTTTGTGCCCACGAGGACCGACAGTCTCAGAATCTGCAGTGTTCACTTCGAAGTGTCTTGTCTCTGTAGCTAGCGCTACTTGAAGGCAGAGAATAGCAGGTTTGCCCGGCGAAGAAGACGTCCCGTCGCGTTAGCCAGTAAGCTGTCCGACGAACTTCGCACACCACATACTGGCGAAAAGACAGACACGTTTTTACGTCACGAAGAACGGAAAGGAGCCGGCTGCCGAGCTTCGAAGGGACTATCACATTTTTTTTTAATCTTTTGTATGAAGTGCGCCAAGGTTTATTTCGGCCACGTGCATCTGATATGCGCGTGTGTCCGATGTGGCTTTGCAAACTTTTTTGAACAGACTTGGACTGGCCAGTCATCGTCAGAAAGTTGTGACTTCAATCGTTATGTCGTCCTGGGTGCTGCTTTCTCTATTTACTTTTTTCTCTTGCTGTTGCCATGATCAGAAAGACCACATCAACTTTATAAAAATAATACAGCAGAGGAGCTGTGGGCACAAAGCTAACATTTCATCAACCACAAACAACACGAAAAATAACTGAGAAAAACTCAGCTCAAGCAAGTGAGATTTATAAGTGCACCTTTCTGACTGCCTGTCATTATTTTCTTTTTCAATTTGCTACTCCTCGGAGTATCAACACGTTAATATGCACATTAGCTGAAGTGAGTAGTCATTGGCATGCTCAAAAGCAAGTGCAACTACCTACTGTGAAAGATTTTCTGGTCACAGTGGAAGAATACACCCAGCCGAAGATATGGGGTGTCCCACTTCTGGGAAGTGCCAGGAAGTCCATCACCGGCGAGAAATGCACCCATGTTCGATTTTATGGAAGCGATGTACGAGGCAGGCGTGAAGAGTACTGAAGTGACAGAATGTTTTGACATGTTCCGTGGCGTCCCTTCAACTGTCGGGGTGAACATTGCCACAGACAAAAGACCCACAGCTCTGAGCACCTCCTGGAAGCGCACTAGGCATGCATGCAAGCACAGTGATCAACATTATTCACAGGCACCGCACTTTAACACTGTATACGTAAAAGTATAGGCAATTGCCATATTTCCTTTAAAAAAAAGGAATTGCGCTTCTTTCAAACACTCACACTACAGTGTTGTCTTTTGGTTTAGAATTAATCCATGGTAGAGCTTCTCTGTGGCGAATCCTAAAAGAACTAGACACATTTATAAGCCTTGATTGTTTCCTTTCCAATCTGCTCCCCCTCTATCCCCTTTCAGATCACTGTTCTGGTGCTGAGTCTAGCAAGTGTTTGTGTACACGGTGCATTGTGACACCATCGTGCGAAGAAAAGCTCACAAGGCAGGATGTCAACTTCAAGTCCAACCAAAATGTAATGGAATATGTTTTCTCAGTTCTATGGCATAATCAGTAAAAAAATTCAGGTGAAACCACACAGACCAGTAATATTTTGCTTTCTAATCATTTGTTGGCAACAGATGTACACATGCATGAACAATTATGGCAAGTAAACTTTAAAAACTTAAAAAAACTTACTTGAATCATTCTTCAAAGCATGCAATCTCTTTGTGACAATGCAAGCAATGATGGGCGACTACAGCTATTCTCTACTTACAAACAAAAATTGCCTTGCAACATCTAAATCTGGACCTGGAATCAGAAAAAGAAATTGACCAAACCACAGAGACTGTTCGACTTCAATCACAGCATGCTCAAAACCCTTACAGTTCTTTTTAAATTAACAGCACAGGCAGGGATTTCCCGCCTTTGTCCACGAGCAAGAGAGTTGTGGACCTACAACGTGTACCATTGAAGTGGTAGGCCGCCGCCAAGCGAAAAGACGTGCAGATCATGCAGACAGACACGCAGACCGTCAAATTACCACGCACCAGACGAAACGGGGAGGCTTTCATCCACAAAGCATACCAGTTCTAATCCTCATCTGCCTTGCCGGCACGGATCTCTCGATAGCTCCTTATAAATAGAATGAGAAAGTGCGGCTTCAGGTATACGTTGCGACACTCAAGACGTACATGTAGATGCTGAGTGATGCACACCACGCCGGCTACCAGCAATGCGCGAGCGGCAGTACCTCCCCTACAGCAAACGCAGACGATACTGCTCTCGTCATCCCTTGCACCGGGCGTCATCCTTGTACGAAGACAAAGCTTCCAGGTAACTTTTGTCTTCTTCAGCCGGAGAACATGATGGAGTTGTATCGTCCCCGGAGGTTCACATGTGCCCGTGGAAGCGACCGAAGCTCCCTTCCTCCGTGACTGAGACAAAATCGGCTTTACTGATCGGTTTGTCTTTCCGAACAGATCTCAAAGTGAAATGTCCAAAATGCTCTGTGGACTCGGGATCCGGTCCACCTGGTGGCGTGACAAAGGAGCATCCGCTTGGGCGATCTGCAGGTTTCTTTGTGGTAAGCCGGTACGCGACTAGACGGACGGTGTGAGAAGTATGGGCAAAGATCCATGGTAGGAGAGCTGACAATCGGTCATCCACAACCTTTACAGCTGCGACTAACGACAAAGAAGTTTATTCACGCCTGCACGGTACGCCGCACATGATAAGGAAGGAGCATCAGCATCTGCTTGGGCGGTCGCTAAAGTTGGTTTGTACTAAGGCTGCGGCGGTTAGAAAGAGGGTGTGAGAAATGTGGCAAAATACATCCAAGGGGGGCTGATCATAGGTTACTGACAGGCAGAGTGGCCTACGACGAGCGAGAAAGAAGCCTTTCTTCACAGCTAGTCAACCGCTCTCCACTTTACTTCCAGACAGGCCGAGTGGCCTACGACGAGCGAGAAAGAAGCCTTTCTCCACAGCTAGTCAACCGCTCTCCCATTTACTTCCATACATTTGAGCCGTCAGCTGGTCGGGGAGGGGAATTCTCGTTTGCGTTTTCACCCATTTTCGAGGGGTTCCCGACTTCGCCTGAAAAGTGACTTCACCATCGTACTCAGGGCGGAAAACTGCGTAGAAAGAGCCTAACTTACTTTTTGGGTGGAGATGCCCTTTAAGGCTGGATTCACACTACTTGAAAAACTGCTTATAAGCGGCTTTTTCTTTAAAGTTGCCATTGAGATGGGCGCCACTTTTTAAAAAGTCGCTTTAAAGAAAAAGTGAGCGCGGACCCCTCTTATAAGTTGCTTTAAAGA
>JAOWAR010087988.1:0-12427 GCA_028571005.1 Clathrina lutea | reverse complement strand
GCACAGTTCCTTCTTTTTTTTTTTTTTTTTCTTGTTTTTGGTGTGCATGTTTTCATCATTCACCGGCAAACTCCTATATGTACCACACCAAGCAGAGAAGAACAATAAAAAAAAAGGAGAGGATTTGCAAGAGTGAAAAGAAAAGAAGAAAAAAAAACATTGTGGAGTATCATACAGATGTTACCCATGACATCAGTGGGCCTTACCTTCGCGAGCCAAGTTTATCATGGCAGCCCAACAGATGGTTCGATCAGACCCCTACGAAATGATCACAGATGAAACGAAAACCCAGCACAGCTAACAAGATCGCAAAAAAATACATGGGACTTTGGGTTACATGGATAGGACTCAGAAGAAGATGGGAGGATTTTTTGAGTGTTTGTTGGTTTTTGACGCGCGAGTTTCATGTACGCGAGCTGCACGGCGGAAGACTACCCATCTCGTTCAATACTCTGTCCAGCCACAGTAGCGGGCCGTTCAAGTGTATCTCAATCCAGCAGGGCGTGCTGGTGACCGTCTGTCGGCGATACTCCGAACCCCAGCCCTTGACAAAGCTCATCCGTATCGTGCAGAGCCGCGTCAACTGGTAAACTGACTCGATGCCCTGCAAGCAATGAAGAGACATTGGAAAGGTTCCACATATTACTCACAGCAATAATTCATGGGCATGAAGAGGTAGAAGCTGATGAAGGGATGCCAACTGTCACAGCTTGTGAAGCTTGAAACTACTGCTCGAATCATAAAGAACATGGACCGATGATAAGTTATGATTGTCACCTTCCGAATCTTGTAAGGGCTTTGCTCTGCATGACTGTAACACGCCTCTTACCTCGGGAACCGATCTTTCCAGTAACTGTGCAAACTCGCGGTTGTTGAAAATTTTCAAATGACAACCCGGTGGTATTTTGCACACCGTCGCTGGGTGCCAGCCATAGCGCTGATTGCAGTTTGGCGACTGCACAAAGATGGCGTTCTCTGACAGGCACTCGGCAAAGACCTCTCCACCAATGTACGTCAGACGCACACCTTTACCGATATGCCGACGGCACTGCTCGACGCTCGATTCGCGGTGGATGTTTGACAGCAAGCCAAGACAGAACCGATCTCCATGGCCGGGATCGGTGTAGCCATCAATAGTAAGGGAAGCGGCACTGGACTGTGAAAATGATACAGAAAACATGTGTTCTTCTGGAAAAAGGTATCGAAATGGAAAAGCAAGTATGTAAGTATAATCAACTTGGCCGTAAAATGTGACCTCCATTTTTTTGCAGTCGAGAAGACCACTTGCATACAAAAAATATGAAGGACAAAACAAATTATCAATGGACTTGCTACATACCACGAAGGGCTCTCCAACACGAGACTGCAGCTCATAGTAGACGATCTTGCACCAGTTTTGCTGTTCTTGGTAGGGAACCGAGGTAAGGTCTGAGAGAGAAACGGATGCAACACAGTTGTTCACTTAGTTTTGGCAAAATCGTATCGAAGGGGACCGTCAATAAATGCTGACAGTTTTTTTCTCCCAAAAGCAAATTATTTTTGTATGTGGGTAGGTGGGCCGGGGCTAGTTTTGATGCCGAAATGTGTGCCTTGGTGACACTGCTGACGGTCGCGGGCTGGGATATCAACAATCGGGAGAAGTTCTTAAGGTGTCCAGGGACACTTTTTTCATTTCCAAGAAAATATCCCTTTTTTTTCTTTCTTCAGTTTCATCCCCAGTGATGTCAAAAAACCAAAAAGAAGAGCGCATTGCAAGGAACGGTTTTTTCCTTCACTTTTACTCGACCAGAAATTGTTCGCCTCTAATGAAGAATAACAAAATTTGCAGTGGACAATGAAGCTCAATTCTGCTCATTATATTATTCGTCATTGATCAGAGTGTGTGTGTGTGTTTTCCTCAGATAGTCCTTAACTAGAACTAATCAAAGCTGTAAAGAGAACGGACTTGACATCACAAATGTCTGAAAATTTAGATTTTTTTCCTTCTTTTACCCAAATTTACAAACTACGTTTGGACTTTTGCTCTTTCTCTCTTCCTCTCTGGATATTAACCCATGGGATTGCTGTATTTCGTTGTTTTCCATGAACCTCGATACAGCCATGGCATGAGATAATGAAAACAGATGTGGCACGCAAGGTGAAAATCTGGTCAAATGAGACATTGAAGCTACTACCGTATGAACGATAGGGCTGCAAACACCACAAACGGTTAGTGCTGTGTGCTTGGGTTGCAATGTCCACAGAAAGAGGCTAAAAATCAGGTGGTTCATTCTGAACGCTTGGGAATTTTACGCAGAACAACTGAGGAGGACACAGAGCGGCGCGTATGTGTGCACGCACGCGGACGTGCATTCATGCGTGCATGCACGTTCGTGTCTGTATGACTATGGAAGTACCAGTGTCAAAGACTGGATCTCAGTAGTCAAGATTGTGAGCCAGGAAGCTGCTGCACAAAATAAGCCACCAAGGAGTCAGTCATCCTGCTGTTGCGAGTGACACGTGGTTTTCCATCGACTGCCTCTCAAAGGAAGGACCGCAAGCCTCAGTCATCACCATGACCAAACACCATCTTCAGGTCCATAGCTGATGTCAGCTTCAGCAATCCTCTTGGTCATGCTTTTAAATAGCACAGCTTTGAGGTTTTTCTCAAGCTGTGGTCTTCTCTCGCGTTGCTGGAACTGGTCCTTGAATTGGTCTATGGCAGACTGGAGGGAAAATGGTGCTGACACAAGTTTCTCCCGGAGGTGGCAAGTCAACACCAATTCTTGCAGTGCCTTCACATCTGCCAAAGCATCATGGGCAACATGAACATGGCTCAGGGGTCTCGTAGATTGCTCAGGCGGAGACTCACACTCACCAAAACAAAACAGGAATGAAGAGATCAAGGATAATAACTAAACTGTGATGGCGGGAAAAGGGAGTCATTCGTAGTGAGACATGCCACACTGTGTGGTTACGCTTGCCGTAACTTGCTTCATTTTATTCCTTTCAGAAAGTGCTTGGCGGCTTCTAGCAACACCGATCTTTCTAAACATGCATGATTGCCAAACACCACGCTGCGGAGGCTTTCTCTCTCCAGAAAATTGTCCCATTCGTTGGCTCAACAGGAAACAGTTCTACCAAGACTTCCTTGTACGTGCCATCAATATGAAAAGCGCAAAGGGGCTTCTTCTCCACCAATCTAGTCCAAAGGTGAAGCTTGTGATGTAATCTTCTCGCTAACCTTTCTATTTTCCATAAGTACTTGTCTTGGTAACATGCTCTCTCTATCATAAGTGTGTTATGATTACCCTTAAACTGCATTTGTCTGGTTGCTTAGGTACAGAGCTATTTTTCTCTGTTGTCTTTCGAGCTTCTTCCGAGCCTGACGAAAGCTGGTCATCCCTTCTCTCTCTCTCTCTCTCTCTCTCCCTCTCTCTCTCTCTCTCTCTCTCTCTCTCTCTCTCCCTTCCAAGCCTGACGATGCCTATTAGTTCTTGCATGCGCGCTTCCAAGCGTTGTCAAGGCGAACCGCGTTTAAGGAGCCCGGAAACAAAAATATAGTGTCGCTGGACACCTTAAGCCTTTGAGTGCTGCCAGAGGCCCACAATGCGCTGGAAACCGAAACTTGAAAAAGCTATTTTTCCTGCATTTTTCCTCTGTCCGAAAGTGAAGAGAAAGGATTGCTTGTGATCTGTTCATGTTAATCACACGATAAACATGGACACACATGAAGAAGACGGCACATATTGACATGTTAATCACACGATAAACATGGACACACATGAAGAAGACGGCACATATTGACATGTTAATCACATGATAAACATGGACACACATGAAGAAGACGGCACATGTTGACATGTTAATCACACGATAAACATGGACACACATGAAGAAGACGGCACATATTGACCTGCAATGGTCACTTTGTGCAGTCAGTGAGGACGTGATGCTCATGGTCCCACAGCATGCAATAGATTAAGCCTGCACAGAGCAAATGGACATCTATATATTATGTGGACGGCGAAGAGGCCCGGCCAAGTCTGTTTCCAAAAGCCAAGGAAACGGGCCAAAGAGGGAAGTGCCTTTCACCAGCTTTTGCTATGGTTGGCAGTGGCCCATTGCCAGCGACAAACTCATCATCGCCGTTGGCTGAGTTCCAAGCAAGCGATGGATGGATGCCGTGGTCAAGGTTCAGCTGCACAAGAAGAAGGCTGATCGCTGGGTGGATCTATGGGAGTGTTGCGCTCTGACTTGTCAGTGGATACCGAAGCCTTCTTTTCTTCTCGTCTAAAGCGATGGGGCAGGTAAACTTCATGGTACGGAAAACCAACATCACCAAAGAGTGGACGCATTTCAAGACAAAAACAGTGATGGTTTTACAATACGGGTGTTGCTTTTCAGTAACAGGTACATGTTGCAGATACTGCTGGATTTTATCGAAGCCTTGATCTCCAAGACGCACATCAGTGTGATGCTTGTGAGTGAGCTATTACATGTTTAGGTTGTGTATGGGTTGGGGGTGGGCTTGGAAAAATCTGAAGTTATTTCAGACTGGAAAAAAAACTGTCGACAGTTATGAACGGGTTTAGCCCTTCCTGATAATTATAAGGAAAAGACCGATTGCAAAATACTGACGCCGGTCTTGAAACCAAAGCATAACAGTCAGGATTAAATGTAATGTGTTGTGAAGTTATTGAGGTGTTGAATGCCAGCAGAACTTTTTCTGCCGCCTTTCTTTTATAAATTTCACCCTCAAACAAGCCACTTTAATTTTCTGGCTATTGGGGTATAAAACAACTACATCAACAATGCACTTCAGTGCGTGCAGTCATGTAACGAACAAACTTGAACTGGAAAAAGATGAACCAAGACGTTCATGATCAGTTCTTACCGCCAGTGACTGAGGGTGAAGGGGGACACACACTGCCATCTCCGCTTACTGATGGCGGTGAGCCTAGTGGAAAAAGAATGGTCAGAAGGAGAGGCATTCACTGTCAGCAATACACCCTACTAAGACAAACCGTGATTCAGCAATTACGGCCAGAGCTCTACCAAGACACACTGTCATTCAGCAATCATGGCCAGAGCCCTACCAAGACACACTGTCATTCAGCAATTATGGCCAGAGCCCTACCAAGACACACTGTCATTTAGCAATCATGGCCAGAGTCCTACCAAGACACACTCTCATTCAGCAATCATGGCCAGAGCCCTACCAAGACACAGCAATCATGGCCAGAGCCCTACCAAGACACACTGTTATTCAGCAATCATGGCCAGAGCCCTACCAAGACACACTGTCATTCAGCAATTATGGCCAGAGTCCTACAAAGACACACTGTCATT
Organism: Clathrina lutea; assembly: GCA_028571005.1. Lineage (NCBI taxonomy): Eukaryota > Metazoa > Porifera > Calcarea > Clathrinida > Clathrinidae > Clathrina > Clathrina lutea. Next base: position 7,096 of record JAOWAR010087988.1, on the reverse strand, counting down.
CAGCAATTATGGCCAGAGCCCTACCAAGACACACTGTCATTCAACAATCATGGCCAGAGTCCTACCAAGACACACTGTCATTCAGCAATTATGGCCAGAGCCCTACCAAGACACACTGTCATCCAGCAATCATGGCTAGAGCCAGCTAGGACAGACAGCAGAGCTACACTAGCGAGGAAGAAACGGTTTCCCAACTGGTACAAATGCTTCCATTATCATTGTAATCATGGATGATTCCTGATGCTAGTATGAATTTCACTGTCAATAGCACTACTAAAATGTGAAGATCCTTAAGTTATATGCACGTATGCAAGAAAGGATTAAAGCCAACGAGTACTTAGGCTCAAGCGATATTGACCACAAAATTATTACACATCCAAATATGGTGTGTGCACGCACGCTATTCTGAGTTGACACTCCACTGTTTTCTCCAGGGCCACACTGTTCAGAAACCAGCAAACACACCAAACACAGCCTCTGCATATTAAAACAAACCTGGGCTTGTTACGGAACCAGCGTATGACTCATCTTCTGAGGCGTATGCTGGCGGTGGCGTCTCCGGCGCTGAGAGAAAAAAACAGTGACAGAAAGACAGCAAAAAAAAAAAGGCAAGCCCTCAGTTACAATTCAGCTTCATAATCCTCAATCCGGCTCCACTTCCTTATTGTGTCCTGTGTGTACTTTCCCACGGGGGTTTTCCCATTCATGCAGGAACACCAGTGCGGCAATGAAGAATTGCGACGAGTGGTGTTTCTTGGTCGTTCATTTTTTGCACCGCTTTTGCACGGCCGTGGCTCGATTAGCCATATGCATCATAAAATGAAAAGTAGGAAGAAAAGTTTCAGTCTAAACTTGTTGAAAATAGGGTGGACCCTGAACAAGCCTCGACTCCTATCACCAGGCTGTTGGATCAAATCAATGCCAGGAAGATCATTGCCTTATCCACGATTGCTCCATTTTTTTCTCTAATCATCAACTGATTTTGGAAGAGGTGGCAGAACCCGAAGCGATCAAACCCTTTTCTTCACCCAGCCTGACACATTGTTCCAGAGCCAAAACATTGTCACAGAGCTTGAAACATTTTCACAGAGGTGGCGAGTATGCTTAGTGCATGCTGAGTAGGAAAGAAATGCAACCGCAAGTATCTTCGGGCATTGAGCTCCTAGCATTAGCTTGAAAGCAGCAGAACAACCACTGAAGAACAATACAGTGTTCTTACTGAAGACTGGAGTGAGCCTGGTTGAAACTGATGAAAATACCGAACGGATCATTAAACTGCACCTAGCTGCAGGGGAGACTGGAGAGTTCCGACTCATGCTACCAGAAATTTGTGAGGTTTTTCATTAATTGGTTGCTTATATCATCCCAGCCAGCAACTGCACGAAACTAAGAAAAAAGAAAGGAGAAAAAGAACTGACTCCCAAATAGCCCTTTTCAGCACCAAATTATAAAGGTGCCTGTCATATTTTGAGGAGTAGTATAATTTTTACAATGACCCTCGTAATTTCTACCTGTTACTGGAAGACTGGAAAGGGATAACGTCGGCTCTGGTCCTACGGGCAGGGCTGTGTTGTCTGGCAGTTCAAACTCCTCTAAAGGTGGAAGTGTCGGCATCTCAGTCAGTTGTGTCCTCGGAACAAAAATGGGCGGAAGAACTAATTGGGAACAGACAGGAAGAGAGAGAGAGGGGGAAGGGGGATAGGTGAGAAAGAATGGAGTAAAGCGGGAAAGAAAGAGCAAGGACGAAAAGGACAGAAACATGGAAGAGGTTGTTTTTTTCTTCTTCCAGACTGACCAGAAATGAGCATAATCCTCAAGACAAACCACACCAGAAGTTTTCAGGACCTCACCACGCAACTCATGCAAGCACAAATTCAAATAACCGCAGAATTCAACTAGGACGAAAAGCCAATGACAAACTGCTCCAATGCCAATTACAAAAAAAAAAAGGTTTTTCTCTTCCAAAACTGCTTGAAGTGACTTCCCAAATCATAGGTTTGATGGTAGCTGGGAAACATGGACAGTTCACATGTCCCAAAACATGCAGACAATGCAACAATGTAACTGAAGTTCACTTCCTATATGTATTATATTGTGTTACGTTTCTTGTTTTTGAGTTTTGCTGCTCTGATGTGTGAAAGAGAAAAAAAACCTTAACAGGAAATACAACTCAAGCCAATAAAATCCACTCTTTAAATGTACGTCACGGGTAGGTCGGTCGCCGGTGGGGTGCATGTGTCAGGATTGATTTTAAAATGATGATCAGACAAGTGGTGAGACATGTGAAATGTGAGTAGTAGTGTTGAAACGTCACAATGTGCCTGGTGGTAGTGGTGGTGTGTGCACGTGCGTGTGCACATGTGTGCACGTGTGTGTGTTCGGCAGTAAAAACAGGCTCCTTAGTGACCGATTCGTCCATGTGCTCATCCATCATGTGTTTGCCCCAAGGCGTTCCTTTAGAACGCTCGTGCACGTCCGCCTGGTGTTCAAAAAGTCATGTACGTTTAGGTCGCTGGCTTTCCCCTACATACTCCTTCAGATCTGCACCTACCTTCATGCATTTCGCCCAGCTTTCTCGCCTTAAGTCCGAAGCGTTCACACATCTCACTTAGCTCTGTCACCTTTAAAAGTATTTCTTCTGTCTCCCTTGCTCCATTTTAGTTGATCCCGAATCTGTTTGGAGTTGTCAAAAGCGTATAACTGAAGTAGGGCAAATTAGCCCGAAACATCTCTGGAAAACAGCCAGTGTATGAAGTGTTGGAACCGAGGGAGGGAGCCATCATTCGAATATTTAGTATGCTGAATTTCCAAAGTGCCCGAAAACAAGTCCTTCTTTTTTTATTCTTTTCGGGGGAGGGGGCTTTTTGGTTGTCTGCATAAGCTTTTGGTCTTCACCCTAACTTGAAACATTTCTCAAACTGACCCCTAGCTTCTACCCACCATCTGGTCATACTTGGCATTTCAGGCGCGAGGAAAACCAAGGACAACTTTATCCCTTGACAACCTCATGCCTCGACTGTGTCTCGCCAGCCAGTACAAGCGTCACTGATAACTACACGCGACAATCAAGCAAAGGCTCCTACCAAAACTGGAGGGTCTTTGGCTGCGCATGGGTGCCTCATTTCGCACGTAGGGCTTGAATGCAATGCGTTCTCCGCCCAGATCGCCCAGACACGATATTTCGCGGAACCCTTGCCATGAGTTCCCGCACGCGGTATGTTGTGGCTAAATTCCATTCATCCAGACGAAATGTCTCGCCTTGACCACCGCTGCGGAGAAGCCAGGCAGACCACGAAATCACCCGCGCAGCAGCGGCAAGGCCAGCGATAAGGCTATGCACGCGCTGGCGAAGCTCTCCGGCTGACGGAAACGTCTCGGAGTGACGAGTTTCCGCCCGAGCTTGCCTTCAGAGAGCGAGGTCAGCACGTCCCCCAGTGACCTAGGGACAGTTTGGGCGAGACCCGGGCTATAGGGAATCTCCGCGACAGCATTGGATCTGGTGGCAATTCAAAGCGACCGATCGATCGGCAATTCGCCGCGCGGTGTGGAAGAGGCGAACGTGCTGTGTTCGCAGTATCGAGCCAGGCTTCCTCCTCCACTCACTCGCCACCTTCTCCTCGCCATGACCGAATATAGAGAAGCTTCCTGACAAGCTAATCGGCAGAAAATGAGCGTTTCGGGGACGCACTTCTACAAACTAATGTTACACCTTAGGTCGCTGCACGCAGACGTCTTCGTCTTCAGTGTGAACCAGTTGTGAGACCGACGCTCGTGCGGACCGTTCTCCGGGAGTGCGGTCTGTGCATCAGCAGCGTTCCAAGCCACATCCAAGCCGCAGGGTCGGAGATGTGATGCCTCCTTGGCGTTTCTCGCACATTGCACAGACGTACACGCTGGGTAGGGTCTGTGCCAATCGACACACCGTACCCACACACGAAACGCCGGTTGGAAGTGTCCGGTGGTCTTAGCTACGCCGTGATTGGAATTAGAATTACTACGCGCGGATAGACGGCGCTTCTCTGTCCGTGAGGGTTTCTGTTTGCTGCAAAGCGGTGCGCTTTGCTAAATACGATTGGCGAAAGGGACAGAAAGGTCAAAACAAGACAGAAGGTTTATGGAGCTCTCCGGCGGAAGAAAATATCTGAAGTGAAAGGCGGCGTATGCATCGCCGCCTCTATGTGGCCGCTTGTACCGTGATTTTAAACACATCTTCGGCTCCAGCAAAGACAAAGCATTATCACAAATGTACGCACGCACTCCCTCTCTCACCTGGCGTTTCTACGCGACAGTAGTGGTAGGGGTTGACACAAACCTCGTCCTTTTTCAGGTGGAAGGCGAACTCGCACGTCTCAATGGCGCGCAGCTCGTGATGTGTCTGCAGCTCCGGCCAGCGCCACAAACGGCAGTAGATGAGGTGCGGCAGGCCCTTGCGATGCGAAATTTGCAGCCGGCCGTCCAGCGACCTGGGAATGATGATGCACTTGGTCGGCGAATGGCCCTGCTGAGTGACGGCTTTCTCCAGCTCGCCAAGACCGCCATTTTTCTTCAGTTTCTTAACGAGTGACTTGACAGCCTTCTCCGTCCACTCGGCGTCCTCGTTCGAGACGGCGAAGTTCATCAGACGCTTCACCACCGGCGGCGTGAAACTGGGCAGAAGGCTCGTCATCGCTGCCCGCCGATCGGGAGGTCAACCCAGGCTTCGCTTCACTAGCTCCACGCCTCGCTCTCTCTCCCTCTCTCTTTCTTCAGCCAAGCGGTATATACGTAGCGACTGCCCCAAACGCCTGTCACTTCGACCGCGCTGGTCGATGGTTAAGACACTTACCCTTCTGCCAAGCCAGTGGCGAACGAACACGGCAAGATCGCAAAATCCCTTTTTTCCCCCTTTTATTTAGCTCTTTCAGGAGAAGAGCTCGATAAAACCTCTGCTACTGAGCGACGCAGTATAGCTTGGTCGTCTAAGCCTCAAAGAGCAATATCGGCGCGAGGCCTGTGCCTGAAGGGCAGCGTCTTCCGCTGCGGGAGAGCCGAGCGGATTTTTCGGGAGGTCGGAGCTTTGGGCCGACTGTCATGATCAATATGTTCAACTTCCCGCATTTCCCGGCCAGCCATATTTAAAAGTGATGCGAGTACATATATCGGCGGGATGACTTGAGTGTTGAGTATTACTACTTTGGCTAGCTAGCGCGGATGCCGGGAGCGCGAAGCATGGTACACAGTACTTACTGTACTACTGGATGTATCAATGGAGGAGCGAGCTGCATATCGCAGAGATAAAGGCTGCGCGCGCTATGGCATTACTACGTTACATTTTCCGCGGTTCCATGGTGTTACACTGTTACTACATTGTAGATGTCAAGCAGGTCTGATCTGCGTCCATCTGGGTCACGTTTCACATCGCTTTTTTGCAGCTTGGTGGAGCTGCTTGGTGGTGGCTTGGAACATGCATGGTGGGGAATCTGCGAAATCAGCATAATTATACGTGAGATTTCGCCCTTGATCATGGGGCGTCCGCGCTGCATGCCATAAATCTTAATTAAGTTCAGCAACTCAAAGCAAAGATCTTGCGGTTGGCGGCGTGGAGCAATTTAGTGCATGTGCGGTTTGATACAGCCGGCTTTTTCCCGACAGTGTCTGACGTCACATAAAATTGCCTGGTCAGGCCGCGGCGGCGAACGAGACTCCGGTGTGGGGCCCAGAACCTTATCAACGATCGCGTTCCTCTGGAACTTCATGCACGGAAGAGCCGAAGAGCTTCAAATGCGAAGTGACGAGGTAATGCCACTTTTACTCGACATTCTGCCTGCCTGCACTGATGAAAGGATAACCACAAGTCACGCAGGCACGTAATTTGGAGATTGACGACAAACATGTACGATCGGATTGAAGAGGACCGAACCGTTTTCGACTTGTAAATCGACTGTCCGCGGGCGGCTGTGATCCTCCCCTGGGTGCGTGGTCACGACGGAGCATGCAGAACATTCTAATACTGTTTACCCCTGATACCGCTCTCAACGTTGGTGGTGCCTTCGGGCATAAGATAAAACAGTTTTGCTTGTAACATGTGTAATCAGGCATAGCAGATGTAGCCCTAAGTCACAATTCGTTGAACAATGTGCTCGAGCCAAACTCGCCCACAGGCCACAGAGAAGGTGCAAGTGTCACAACGCAGCAGCTGTCGTGCAAGGAACGTCGGGCCTGGCGGGATTTCGACCTACATGTACGTATACGCACGTGTTCAAGGCGTGTCCAATATTGCGAATTTTCATGCAACTTTTTTGTAAATATTAAGCATACTTTTACTTGTGAGGTCGACGGTCCAGTACACGAATCACCAATGGCATGGGCGTTCAAATATTAATGGGGTGTCCTACTTGTCAATTTCTAGATTATTGCTGACAGACCGGTGTAGCGTCGATGCCAAAGGCAGATTCCGGAAGTAGGTCGGTATGCTTGGATGCTGCGCACTGCCTCGTGCGCTCGCGGCCCGCGGGCTGCGGTCTGTTGGCTCACGGACACCACACCCGTCACGTTTCGAGTAGGGCAAATACGAGCAGCATGCAGACCGGCGGCCGAGTGGCTGGAATTGATTTCACCGTGCTCACACAGCTTGACCAATCGCGCTAACAAGTATGGGTGTTTAGTTTTTTGTTTTACTAAACATCCCTGCTTCTCACTCTGTTCTGATGTTCGGCCCGGGCGGTGGCAAGTTGCCACCTTGAACATGTTGAGCTAAAGACAGTCACGTGACATTTACGCGTTGAGGATTGGGTTGAGTATCATGCGTGGTACACTGCACAATATATTATACTGCACAGGTCAGCTAGGTACATGTCTCTTGTCTATCTCTCCGGGAGCAATCGCGATCGATTGTCCGTTGTTGGCGATTTTCTGGTCTGACCACTTTTAACTGATAACACTGTGGCTGCTCAACTTTATGATCAGTTTATTGCCACCGTCAGGCCCGTAGGGACTGTAGGTGGTTCCACAGGCGATAATTGACGTGTGCGTGTGCGTATGTGTGTGTGTGTGTGTGTGTGTGTGTGTGTGTGTGTGTGTGTGTGTGCGTGTGTGTGTGTGTGTGTGTCATAATGAA
>JAOWAR010087877.1:0-12432 GCA_028571005.1 Clathrina lutea | reverse complement strand
TTCTCCTCACTGTGCGTCTTTTGTAACTACCTAATCAATCATGCGCGTGAGGAATAAAAGGTTCTTCTCCCTCCTGAAACCACTTCTGCATCATGTTGCACGTGACACGCAAACTACTTCGAACATGCCCGTCCGCGCCGGTGCCTGCGAGCTTGCGTCTCTTCCCCACATTGACGGCTTCGTGCAAGCGCGGTGCCTGCATCATCGGCCCTGAGGCGAGCCTGCCTCTCACTCTTACCCACTTTCTTCAGTTCTCCGCATCGCCTTGTCCTCTTCGCTGAAAAATCTGTCGGCTTAAGCCCGACCCTGTACTTGGAAGTATCGCATTTTCTGCGAACGTCTACAAATCGACGCGACGACGTCGACAATTAGCGCAAAATGAATGGGTCAGGCGCAGACTCGAAGACTTGAAGTGTCAGGAGCGAAGTGCGTGTTGAGGTGTCAGGCGCAAAATGAAAGTGGCGTCGACTATCAGGTGTGAAAGTACACATGTACAGATCGTACACAGATTGTACATGTAGAACGGTCGTCGGTGCAGACGTGGGAGGTATGTTGCCACGCCGGCGGCCTTGGCGCCAGCCGACTGCATGTTGCCATGGTCACGAAAAATGGCCATCGACCGCGGCGCCAGCCAACTGCATGCAAGGAGAAATGGTCGACTCGGGCGGGTTAGGAAGGAGAGGAGTTTCTTCAGTTCGTAACAAGGAGAACTCGGATCGACATCGTTTTTCCTTAAGAACACGCGGGGGGAAGTTCCTTATTCGGCCTGTGGAGTCCGGTGCGTACAAACCCAGCCGTTTATTGCACAGAGGGCACACATGCACACACGCACACACACACATACACACACACACACACGCACACACCGGCACACACACTAACGAAAACTGCAACGCCAAAATGAAAAATTAGTTTATTCATGAAAATCTGTACACTGTTCATATCATGTGATATCGATGAATCGAGTTTTATTTCTCAATACATGTCACATGAGACAGGATTCTCCTGATGTTTCGCCAGAGGTTTCTTCAGATTCGAAACCACGACTTGACGCTCCCTGTGCGCATATGCGCCGAGCCACACACTGTTCGACATCACATGATCGGAGCAGTGTACAGAATTCTTGAATAACCTAATGTAAAGTTTTTTTTTTGGTTTTTGGCCTGGGCACTACTGAGTACGTATAAATTTGCAGCCTGAGATGACGGGGTCCACATTGATGAAATGAGGTCAATGCAAAATAAATGGTGTGACACCACGCACACCCTGGCAACCATTGCCACGGGTAACTGAGGGTCTGAGCTCGGGTCGCGATCGCTATGAAGGGAGAACTGAAGAAGGTCAACAGCTTCATGCCGTGGGTTGCCTTCTCCTTCTCTGTCCTTTCTACGTTTTCGTGGAGCACTCCATTAATCTTGTTTGTTGCCGCCGCCCGGACTGAGGAGATGTTAGCTCCACTGGACAGGAACGAACAGTCATCAATCTCCGCAGGGTGGAAGCACCATCATGAGCATTTTTGGGCAAGTCATGACCAGGCTAATCTGCACCATGACGTCCAAGATGATTCTGCTTGATGTACATTGAGGAAGCTGACCAGATGGTAACATGATGATATCCGTCTTTCCTGCCTGTAGAAAACGATTGAGGAAATACTTAGTGGCTCAATACCCTTAAAACCTATTATTATACCACTTATGCATGGAACAAAACAGCCCTTTTTGTCCACAGAGCGCTCAGTGATATTCAGGAAAGCCACATGAAGCCTTTTGCGGAACATCAGTGGCAAAGGCCATGTCTCAGCCCCCATGAAACCAATCTACAACATTCCTTCTTTCCTTTTTTGCACTCAAGCCATTAGTAGTCACACCGTCATTTATTCACACACTTCTCAGTGAAAGGACAAAAGCAGTGTGATGCAATGTTTTCATTTCAACTGTTCCCTTTTGGGCAAATCCAAAAAAGACTTAGTATGAGAATCAGTCAAGAGGGAGTACGTAATGCCTAAGGTGACTTCCTAAAAACACGGGCCAAGGAAAAAGGATGAAGAAGAGCGAAAGATCACCTGCTAGAAGAAGAAAAGGGAAAAAGACAAATTCTCTCTAATGACTAAAGGCATGTCCCCAATCTTAAGGTGGATGGTTCAGTTTGAGGCCACTGCTTTCCACAAGATCTTCCATGTCAAATCCCCGGAACAGCCATGACTCAGGGGCGTAACTAGCATAGGATTCCGGCTGTCCGGAATCCCCTCCGAGCAAAAAAAAAAAAAAACTGACTTTTACCTGAACGCCTCTAGCTAGGCGCTAGGCCCAACGGCGCGGCTAGCAAACTGATACATGTATTCACACGCGGTCGGCCACTTGCACCTCCAGCCGAGCAGATCTGCTAGAATCTAAGATCTACAATGTCATGTAGATCTACATGACGAGGCTAACAACACGTAGATCTACATGATATAGCTCAACTGTGCGTGCATGCGTGACCGCGCCACGAAGGGTGGTCAAAACTTGACAAAAGTCGAAAAGTGACAAACCACGGCAAACGTACAATACCAACTTGAAGAGCTGGAAAGTGGTTCACGTTCAGTGTGGCCATGACAGTTGTCTCATCATGAAGGGTCAAAAGAGGAAAGGGAATCAGACAAGCCTTGCCGAAGTGTTTAAGCGAACGAAGGATATCGTGCCGCAAGCTGCAGAGCAGATAGCAGAAAGGAAGCAAGGCGATGCTTCTACTGACGGTGGGAGCGATCCGCAGCTTAACGTTCGTGCAGACAATGACGGCAGTAGTAAAGGGCCCGTTTTACCCGCTCAGTCTTTGCAGCTGGACGACATAGGAAAGCTCTTCTCTAGCGCTAAATACCTCTCTTCCTGGCCAAGATATAATGTCGCTCACTGGGGCGTGGTCGGTCGATCCCATGTCGCTTAGCAGAGAACAGAAAGCTTTCCTTCTCGAACATCACTTCTCTCCCGGTGAAAATTTTGATTTTCCGGTGCGAGAACAACGAAAACGAGCCGACCACATCTCCCAGCGTCAATTTCAACGGCAGTGGCTACAAAAATTCAAGTGGCTAGTATGTTCTCCTGCCTGTAATGGAGGCTTTTGCTTGCCTTGTGTCCTCTTTGCTTGTGGAGACGCTGTGGAGAAAGGAGGACCATTATACCGCTCGCCACTTGTGAACTTTACCAAAGCTACAGCTATCCTTAACGAACATGACGTGCAAGCCTTTCATCTATCGGCACTGAAAAAGGCCAACACCTTCAAGACAACCTGGAACAAGGGAGAGTCCAGCGTTCTGCACAACTCCAAGACGTCAATGTGGTTCAAGCCAGAGAAAACATGGAGAAGCTGCGTTGAATTATCAAAGTGGTGGAGTTCTGTGGACGGCAGAACATCCCGATGCGTGGCCACAGGGAGGGCTCCTTCACTTTGGACCTGAGTCAACAATTGGAATGTAATCCAGGCAATTTTCTTGCACTGCTCAGGTTTCGTCTGGAGGCCGGAGACTCATCTCTATCTAAAGACTTTCATCTTTTGCAGGAGGGCAATCAACAACAGAAGGTCACCTACTTGAGCCCCCTGATCCAAAACAAGATCATTGAATGTTGTGGATCAATTATTCGTGAGCAAGTTCTGGAAGAGGTGAGGAAAGCAGGAGTCTTTACGGTCTGTGCAGAGGAAGCTGCAGACGCTGGCAACAAGCAGCAACTTCCAATAGTTCTTTGGTATGTCAACAAGAAATTGCAGATTCGAGAGGAACGGGTGGACTTTGTTCACTGTGTGGATGGCACAACAGGAGAAGCTCTGTCGCAAATGATATTGGGCAAGTTGCAGCAGTTTGCTTTGCGTCCAGAGGAAATGCTTCGTGGGCAAGTTTATGATGGCGCTAGCTGCATGTCTGGATCACTCAGTGGTTGTGCTACACGTATCAGTGAAGTTTGCCCAAAGGCACATTACTTACATTGCTCGTGACATTGCCTAAATCTTTGCGTAGTTGCTATTTCGAACACCACTCCTGTCCGAGCCATGTGGACCGAGCTCAACGCTTGAACATCTTTTACAAGTTTTCGCCCAAGCGTACACAGGCTCTCGCTACCTCCATCAAGGAATGTGGAGAAAGTTTCACATGCATTTTTCAAATTTTCCTGGGGGGACCCCCGGACCCCCGCAATCCCCTCCAACCACCACCCTGGTTATGCCCCTGAGTGATCAGCTGTCTTCCTCATATGGCGAGTTGTCAGTGGTGTCTTCTTCTAGATCGGTGCGGCAAGCAAGCGCCAAGCGCCATAAACAGTGAGCTGGAGCAGCGGCGGGACAGTTGGATCTTCAAGGTTAGCCTTCTCGTGACCCCATGCAATCGCTGCCAAGGCACAGTAGTTAGTTGCAGCTGTGCAGGCGGATGGAAGCAGGAAGGCGACATAAAGGCATATGTGAATGCTGCGAGCTGGCAGTGGAGGTAGATTGTGGAAGGCGACCCACTGTTTCCAGCGCTGAAAGGCTCTCGAATATGTCTAGGCGGTGCTGGAGCTCTGTCACGCATGACGATCCAGGGTAGCTGCTTTGCGAGGTCCGCCAGGGAGTCTTTCTCAATCTCAGAAAGCTCCTTCCAATCTCTGAATGAAAACAAGCAGGGAGAATGTAGGCAGAGACAAGATGCAACCAATCAGGCGTGAACCCAAATTATCAGTCAAGGAAACATGAACGTAAGACAGCAGCAAAGGAGAGATTAACAGAATTTCTCAGCGAAAGAGAGATGGGCGCCGGAAAACTGCGAACGTGAAAGGTCAAATGGTGACCAGTGAAAAGCAGGCAAATTACCGGGAAAGTTTGCATTATTTGCCGGATAGAGAAAGACAAGAAGAGGACATAAAAGCAAAACAGCCTGACAAGTACCATAATGAGGTGTAAGACAGAGAATGAGCGATCGAACGACGATTGTATCGCAAATTGTAACTCGTTGGGGTGTGCCATCCCGCAAAAACCTCGGCTATCTGTCCACAGTGACACCACACAATGAGCCCACTGGCTACTGCTATCTAGATGTATAAGCTTAGCCAGTCTGCCTTGGCATACGTAGGAGGGGCGTTGCATGCATCATCTGCCTTCGGACCACAATAGACCAAATCAACTATTGTTGCACTCCCCTTCACGAAAGGCTGACATGGGCTTGGCTACCCGCCATCTGCCTTACAATAAGCCAACCGGCCACTGTAATCTTGGCGCCTTTTCACCCGACCTTAGAACAAGGAGGGGCACGGGGACTGTCATCTGCCCCAAGGTACAAAGATGGATCAAATATCCTCTCATTGCATTTGCCTCAACACAATGTTGCCACGGGCGTGGCCATAAGCCATTTGCCCTACCATCTGGGCGCAGCACAAAGTGCTATCTGCCCCTTTGGAGAACTCACTTCCGCCACTCAGGGACCGGCGTGTCAAGGTGAGATAGGTTCTGGTGCTTTCTTGAACAACATATACGAAGGACCACAGTCACAGTTTGGCTGCGCAGATGAAAAGAGGTTCCATTGGCAAGTGCCATCTAGGAACAACCCTTCCTGGCGAGAGAGGAGCGAAACATCGACAATGATTAGGCTAAACTTCTCTGGTCAGATTTGAGTAAAAAATGCCACCACGATACCGAGAACCAGAGGGGAACTAGTATGAAGCCGTCGGCTTTGTCACGTAACAGCAGCTTACGAATGCACCTACCAATCAAGTGAACTGGGGGACATACCTAATTCAGGCGCGCTGACGATGAGACTGAGAATGTGTCTACCGCAAAGCAGGCCGGATTCCAGAACCTTGAGCAGAAACGGGGCAAGCTGTGTGGTGGTGCTGGTGGCAAAGAGGTTTCTCGAGTGCGGCCCCAGAGACGATCCATGTCCAGAAAAACTTCTGGCTGCCAGTCATCCTCATCGCAAAGCTTAGAAAAAACACCGGCTCTAGTCTTCTCATCCCTAGGTATCCATTCTGCCTTCAGCTGGATACCTTGTGCATGTAGTGATCATGCACGCGTAGCGTAGCATTTGATGCTATAGCTATCGATACGCCCTTAGGCTTAGCCCACACATCGTACCTTACTACTCTAGTCTCACTCTGACATAAGCTTTTGTAGGTAACTTGCTCGTCTTGCTCCATGTGTTCAGCTCTCTTACTTCTCTCATACAGTAAACATCACCGTCCAGTGTCGTGTGAGTGTGTGTCTCGGGCTGGGAAGTCTCAACCATAAGATGTTGTCAGTGTAAAGGTTTCGAGCACCCAAACTAAGAAAATTTCAGGGTGCATCGGATTCACAACGCCATCACTGAATTGGTCTTTGGACAGCCTGCCAGGTGCATTTTGAATTTTTCTCACTTACTGCGAATTGGTTCTTTTGAGCCCTTACTCCCAAAAAGTAAAGAAGGAGAAGGTCACCTACTTGTCATTGGTGGATTGGCTGTCATGACTAGAGGTGTACAATTCATGGGAGTGGCTGATGCCGCAGATCAATTCCGGCTGTATGCCATCCTTGACCTATTCCTAGAGCATATCGAGCCACGAGTCAACTCATTTCTTGCGCATTTCAATTTCCACCAATGCTGTCAGGGATCAGATGAGTCTGTGGATGATTTTTGTCTCCAGATCCTGAGTCATCGCCGGCAAATGCAAATTCACACCAACTGATTTGAGCGTTTGTCTCATCAAGCAACTGATTATTGGAACAAAGCGCACCGCAGTGCAGAGCAAACTCCTCACAAGAAGGGCGACAAACTCCCCCTTGAAACAGCCCTCAACACCGCACGGACTTACTAGACAACCAAACAGCACGTCGCAGCGCTCCAAAAGACAGAGCACGACCTGCCAGTACATGGAGTTGACGCAAAATGCTATGAGTGTACATGTGCCTGATGTGGGGGGCAACACTCTGTGAAGAGAGAATGCCTAGCCCACGGTTAGACCTGCCCACTGATGTGGCAAGACAGGCCACTTTTGAAGATGTACTGATCATCGACCGCAGGGTCATCACGGGAACCTGTCAGGAGAAGTAAAGCTCATCTACCTGGCCGGCAGGCAAAGAAATCATTGCAAACGCATTCCATCGAGGCCGCTACAGCAGCAACCGACGAGCCAGGCTGTTATTCACTGACATGTGAGTGCGTGCACGCGCAGGTGCATGGCAAATCTAGACACCGAGACGAGATTGTCGCCAAGATCCAAGTTTATCTCGATGAGACACGTGGAAAAGCCTACTAGATTGGTAAAATCGACACAGGTGCTTTGCAACTTTTCTGTGGCATGTACCTAGCCGACGTAGACAAGCAGTGACACCTGAGGCCAAAGGTGCCATCGCCTGTTTCTCTGTGCGCTAATGGAGGCTCCACAATTGCCAATTTTGGAACATCTGAGATCAAATGTTCCACGAAGTCTGCACCGCCACGACAAGTCAAACTTTTTGTGACCGACATGGATAGACCTGCAATCTTTGGCTTGCCATTGGTACGGCCCTAGCTCGTCCACGTGACCATCGATGCCACCACTGTCTCACCTGAATCTCCACCGCTAGACAGAAAGGATGCGGTACTCAAAGCATCCCCTGCAGAGTGCTTCAACGGGATTGGCAAGCTACTTACCACATAACCTTGGACCCTAGCGTTACACGTGTAATCAACAGTCCCCGTCATGTCCCAATCGCAATGACAGATGAGATCCAACACGAGCTACAGGAGATGGATAAGCAAGCCATCATCGCCAAGGTCAAGGAAGGGCAACGAACAGACTGGATCGGTAGTCTAGTCTACCAGCGGAAGCTTTGATCCACTAGACCTGAACAAGGCTATGAAACGTGAGCATGTGTGATGTCTACTTTGGAAGAGATCATGCCCCAGCTGAATGGTGCCAAGTACTTCTCAACCTTGGATGCGAGATGTGGATACTGGAAAGTCAGTCTCGACGAGGAATCCAGCTTCCTCACCACCTAAAGCAGCCCCTTTGGACGATGCGGGTTTTTGCACATGCCATTTAGCCTTCCAATGTCACAGGACATCTTTCCAGCCCGTATCGACCAGCTCGTCGAAGGCCTCAATGGAGTGATTGTTATTGCTGACGACATCATCATTGAAGGTGTGGCAGCCCAGGAACACGACAACACACTACGTCAGCTGCTATGGCGATGTCTAACCAGCAGGTAGAGGCTCAACCCTGACTAGAGCGGCATTAGTCAGCCGGTGGTGAAGTTTAATGGCATCATTTGCAGCTCGAAAGGCATCAAGCCTGACCTTCAGAAAGTTATCGTGCTAGGGAAAATGGCAGCACCAATGATGAGTGAAGAATTGCTGTCGTTCCTCGGTCTTGCTACAAATATGGGCAATGTTGTAAAAGAAGGAAGCAAGGAGAGACCAGAAATGTCAAGAAAAGGAAGAGGGACAAGACCGAAGACTTTTCAACGTTTCGCCAAAAATGGCTTCATCAGGAAAAGATGAGCCGATTATCTGTTCCTGATGAGGCCATTTTAGGCGAAACGTTGAAAAGTCTTCAGACTCGTTCCCTCTTCCTTTTCTAGTAATTTCTTCTCTCTCCTTGCTTCCTTCTTTTACAGCTATGTCCAATGTATCTCTAATACTAATATGGGCTCATTCATTTGCAGGCTGAGCACCATTGCTGCTCCGCTTCGTGAGGTCAGCAAGTTCGAGTGGGCTCCCTACCCAGGAAGAGTCGTTCAGACAAGTCAAAGCTGTGATCACTGAGAAAGTTGTTCTGGCTTACTTCGACCCAGCAAAGTCTTTAATCCTACAAGTGGACGCTTCGATGAAAGGGCTTGGGGCGACGCTGAAGGTTGGCAAACCTGTTGCGTTCGCCCGCAAGGCATTGACACCCACTGAGATGCTGTACGCGAACATCGAATATGAGATGTTGGCTCTTGTGTACGGTTGCGAACAGTTTCAATATGGCCTCCAGCCATATGACCTAGAGATCAAGTGTATACCTGGCTGAGACACGGCTATTGCACACGCATAATCCAGACTGTCTATGGAAGACACCTATGGTATAGACGATTTGGACGTTGTCATTCACGAGGTCAGTTCCCAGTTCACATCACAGCAGCTGGCCCAAATCCGCGCCTCAACCGACGATGACGAAGTCCTTTCTACACTGAAGCAAACAGTGTTCACCGGCTGGCCACAGACATGCCAGGACATGAATGCAGCACTTCTCCCATGCTGGAACTTTCGTGATCAGCTGGCTATCGACAATGGCATTCTAGTCTAGGTGACCGTCTGATCATCCCAAGATCTCTGCGTCCGTCCGTTGATCTTCAGCAGGCGGCATGCCGCACACCAAGCCATTTAGAAGACAAAGCTGCATGCGCAGACTAGCGTCTACTGGCCTGGAATAAACAATGACATTGAGCATGGCCAGAAATCAGCGACATGAATGTAGATCGCGCTCCTTTGTGCTCGGTCGGCTATGCGGAATAAACGTGCGGCTTTCTACACGGTGTCAACCGGTCCGCGGCGCCGGCACAGCACGACGTGACATTGCAATGTCGACTGGCTGAGTGAGTAATTGCAGCCAATGTAGGCTGAGTATAGCTGGCTATAGTCTCAAATTACCGGCACTGCAGCTGCCTACCGTGGCAGATTACGACCAGACTGGTTACACGTCATTGTGCATGCACGCATGCCACACTGAGAAAAAACTGAGGGTCGTGAAAAAAGGCCTTAAACACTTTCTCTCTCAGAGTTTTGGACGTGCGTGACACATGTGGACTAGTCTGGGCTCTCATTCCAAGGTGCTAGGAAGGAGAACTTTCAAGGGGAAGTTTGCGGCCTCTTTTCCCCGTCTGCTGTAGTAAGCGACTTGAACGAAGTAGAGTTGGCAAGACGGACTTGGATGAGCCGAACTTGGAAGTTTGGAGCGACCAACAACATGGCCTACTCAGCTTTCAAGGTCTTTCCGCTCGCTGATTTTGGGAACTTTGAAGAGCTTGGCGCAAAATTGGGCATATCTCAGCGGGAAAGGTGAGCCTTTTTTGTGCAGACGATAGTACCGTCTCCAGTTTCTGCCTCATACAAAGTGCTGGATACCAAGCGTTCGCCTTCCCTGGCCTTCGGAAAACTCAGATTTTGCGCATTCCAGGGCCTGTTTATGTGTAAGTGAATGGAGACGCTCAGTCGGCGCCTGTGAAGGTCGATTTTTCTGCGCAAAAATCAGCGAGGTTTGCTGGCCTGAAAACACAAGAAATGTATTGACGTTTCGTCTAGAAGAGGGACTAGGCTCATACAAACACCTGGATACCAAGAAAACACAGGGTTCACTCTATGCACGCAGTGTGAGATGCCAGTTGATGAAAATTGCCTAAGTCTAATGTGTGCGTGTCATAGCATTTCTGGCCATGCGGTCGTTGGACACGGTGCATTCACAATGGTGCGGATCTTCTCGTCGGTAGGTCTGACTCCTTCAGCAGCAAAGATCTCGCCTTGATACATGACCTCTTCTTGGAAAATAGACACTTTGGTTTTTTTATGCGTAAACCAGGGTCGTGCAAACGGCGCAGCACCTCTTCCAAGTGTTTGATATGTTCCTCATCCGTTACACCAGAAACTAGGATGTCATCCACATGGCATACCGCCATCTTAATTCCTTGAAGGAGCTGGTCCATCAGCTTCTCGAAGATGGCTGGTGCCGACGCAACACCGTAAGGCAAACGCTTCAGTTCATAGATGCCTTTGTGTGTGTTCAGCGTAACCAGCGTTTTGCTGCTTTCATCCAGGCAAAGTTGCTGGTATGCCTGCGACAAATCCAGCTTCGTGAAACGCTGTAATCCGCTCATGGCATGGCACATCTCTTCTGTTGAGGGTAACGGGTAGGTGTCCATGTGAAGCTGTGGATTAAGAGTCACCTAGTAGTCACCACACAATCGTACCGTAAAATCGGGCTTTATCACCACCACCAATGGAGTGGCCCACTCGCTGGGCGATAGCGGTTCCACTGCTCCTTCCCTGTCCAGCCGATCAAGCCCATGTGCTGATCAAGCTCATCACTGCTTCTCGCAGTGAAAACGGCACGGGTCTTGGGCGACAAAACTTGGGAAGAGCGCCATCCTTCAACCGGAAGAGTCGCCTTGGTGCCCGTGTAGCTGTACCTAACTAAACCCAGGCTCAAATATCGCAGTGTACTTCTCCAACAGTGGTCCCAGACATGCTGGTGGGTTCCCAGTAGACTGCACCTCACACACTCGATTCCAGGTCAATTTTAGTCTAGAGTTCCAGTCTGTGCCCAGCAGACGTGGTCCGTCACGCTTGACGACAATGGGGATCAGATCTTGTTTCTGTCCTGCATGCGCTACGTCGACGTCCATTTCACCTGCAGTCTCAATAGTCTGGCCTGTGTACGTTCTAAGAGTCGATCGACAAGGTCCGAGTCAGTTGCCCCAGACGTAGACCAGAACTCTCCCCGGCGTCCGTGCTTATCAGCGTCACGGTCCGTGCGGTGGTGTCGATCTCCCAGGTCACATCGTGTCCATTTATTGACAAGGGTGTTGTCCATGGTTGTTTTCTGTGTTGACCGCCGTCAATTGTCTCGATGAGCTCCTCCTCCAGGTAGGTCTCTTCGCGGACTTCGTTAGTCTTGGCGATCGCTTTAGCGGTTGGCCGATCTGAATTCTTCTTGGCACGACAAACTCTGGCCAAGTGTCCTCTCTTCCCACAGTTGGTAGAGTCCACCTCCCTAAAGTGACAGGTACTCGATTCATGCTTTCCTCCGCAGCAATAGCATTCTTCATTACGCTTCCTGGAGGTTGGTTGCCGTTGGCGAGTAGTCACTGCGTTCACTGCACTCTGTGTGTGAGCACGCACGGTCGATACCTCGTTCTTCGCCAACTCCGAAGCCTGGGCCTTGTCCGTGGCCATGGTGAGATTAAGAAACAGTACCGTGAGAAGATTTCTCTGCTTGCTTTCCCACCGGAGTTCACATACAAGCCTATCGTACAAGGCTCAGTCTTCCAAGTACGTGTCAAAGGCACAGTGTGTGGCCAGTTGACGCAACTTCGCCACATACTCGGCGATCGATTCGCCCGAGTGTTGATCACGGCGAAAAACTTTGAAGCGTTCCTCGATCGTCACGCGTTTGGGAGCAAAATGGTCCTGTAGCACCGTCTTAAAGGCAGGACCCCTTGAGGCTGTTTTCTCAACCAGAAGAGCTATCGCTTTATTGTTTTTTTTTGCTTGAAAGGCCTTATGAAAAAACTACTTTTTCAAGTGGTTAGGAATCTCTGCGGTTTTCTAAGGCCGAAGAAACCCGAAAAAACTTGAAAAGAGACGCATCGCGCCGCTGAATTGATTGCAACTTTCTCACACTGTACGCGAATGATTTTTGATGTTCTGAGAAATCTTGTGTGTGCCTACAAAATTGATCTAGCGATTTTTATTTTTTATATTTTTTAAGATGACTATTTTACCCC
>JAOWAR010087766.1:0-12432 GCA_028571005.1 Clathrina lutea | reverse complement strand
ATGTCCAAATTGGTGAAGGTTGTTGCTGTTTTGTCCAACCTACAAACAGCCAATCATTGACGGTTGATCTACTTTTGCTTAAACATCTTCAAAACTGGACTCGAACATTGATCTGTAGCTAAAGCTAAATGAATACACCGGGTGAAGATGAAACACTGCTGAAAGATCTAGGCACTGAGGTTGTTTGTACCTAGCTGCTGAATTCTTCTTTTTGTTTGAAGTGTGGCAGCAAATGTTCTTCGGCTTTTTGTTCTTTCAGAGATTTTCCTTTCTTTTTTCTTTACATCATACTGACTCCATCTTCTTGCTTGGCTCTCGTCAGACAATGGGGATGAAAAGATCAATGAAGGTAGTGCTGATGTCGAAAGCAACACACTTTTATCACCTTCAGCAAAAGTGTATTTGCACGCCTAGTAACCGAGAGCCTTGCATGCCTTCATAAGTTGAAGGAGGGAGCCAAACCGTTTTATAATACAAGTAATGAGACAGAAGCAAAAGTCAGCTACTCCAGTCTATGCAGCAGATCAGAAATATGCGCTTACATGTGGACGGTACGGTTGTGACAAGTTACAACACTCAAAAACACAAGAGAATAAATTAACGAACGAGGTTTGGAATTTTCCTGACTATACTATATTTTTTTAAGGGCATGCCAGCTAAGGTAACATGTAGTTTGAATGAAAGACTTCAACTGCGGGAAGCATGCCAACCAAAACTGTTACACCAAAGATAATAATTCTCCACGAAATTCCTCCAACACACATGGCAAGACCGGTGCACCTTAACTGGCACTTGACCGGAAAAAAATAAGGTTAAGAGCGGCTTAACACTGCCGCCCTCATTGCAATACAGCCTTTTTCAAAATGGTGCTTGGACTTGGTAAGTCTCCCGCGGTACCTATATCAAAGTGAGGAGGTTGGTAAACTTTTCTCCTTTTGGTGAGAGAGAGTTTACAATTAGCGTAAGCTTCCATGTAATAGATTGTCCTGTCCCGAGGCGCTCAGAACACTAGAAGATTTCATATTCTCAGCAGGCATCCCGGTAATAAAATTATGTCGAAAGCATTTGCCGAAGACACCCCAAACTGGAAAACCGGCTGTGACTCTTCTGAAGAGCATCAAATGCAAAACCACAAGAATCACAGCCGACTCCATCGAGGGCAATGGAGATGAACTGAGCAAGCAATCTTCCATGATGTACAAGGGGCTTTAGGGTCATCCAGAAAACCAATCCTTAATTGCTCGATCTGTGAAAACCTGAAAAATACACCCATCAGAAACCCATCAAACTAGAGCATCACCAACAGTTGGATCAGGCAGGGGCTCCTGTCCAACTCAAAGCCGACATTGCCCTGAAAGGACCTAAAATGTTCCAATCAACACTGTTGGCCCATCTTTGCAGAAGTATGACTCATTTCCTCGGCGAACAAGGCAGCGAAAAAATCCACCATGAGCTAAATAAACTTCTCCAAACAATCACCGGCATTCGATTTCCGTAGGAACTCACTCGCCGAGCCTATTACTACTATTGCTGCGTGGTGACGCTACTCCAGCCAGCACCTTCCCCATAATTCTGTCATACCTTCTCTCAAAGGTAGCAGCGCGTCGTTGTCCTCCCTCACCTTTTTTACTGAGGCTGATCTAGGCTTATCGCTACCGCGCTACGATCCATGAATGCACTTTCAGGGAGATTTTTTGCTTTGTTCCTGCACCTTTACTACTAGGTGTCTGGGTTCAAGAGGAACCACATTTTCTTGTTGCTTGGCTTGTCCTTTCAAGCATTCTTGTACATGTACTTGTTTCATATGCATCCGCGAGGCTATATGCGCGGTCGCGATATTAGCAAGTTGCCATAGTTATGACGCCAAAGTCCAGAAATGATTTTTTCCGCTAATTTTCTAAGTCTCAGTGTGAAAACAGCCGTGAGCTGCTGCAGCGGCTAATGCGGTGTGTGCCCTCAGGCGTACCACATCCAGCCGCCCATGACGCCATCACAGAGCCAATCGATGCCAGGCTATTTTCACGACGGCAATTGAGACGGGAGGTCGAAGTAATTGCTTGCCATGTTTATCGAGAAGCCCAAATTCTTTGCGGAGATAAATCTAGGATCAAGCACCAAGATGGTAACAGATTGGACTACGTACAATTTCACTTATCCCTGGTGATGGAAGCCAGGTTCAAACCACTTGCGGAAAGAGGAAAAATCATAACAGTTATCCCTGGGTCAGAGCACTTCTCACGGAGGACGCTTCGGTGCTCGGCGTGCGCATGCCATACTGTGAATGAGATCATGCTGGTTGGGCTAGTATGAGAAGTTCGAAAATTTTGTTTTCGAAGTCAGGAGCCGTGCCCGCACAACAGGAATTGAAGACCTATTTCGGCCATCTGCGCTCGAAAACTGGAGAGCCAAGATACCGGTACAGGAGGCAAAACCTCCGTATATGAGATTAATAATAAGGAAGTAGGATTCCCAGAAACAACGGGAGGCGTTTCAATATCTTCTTTTAATGTGCATCCTCGCAGTACTCAGGTGGTTACAACGATTACCCCCGATTACTTATTGAAGTTGCTCCTACCGCCGGCTGACTTCGAGTCTGGACAATTGATTTTTGGGAAGAGACCCTCTGCCTTCCCCAACAACCAGCCGGTACATTATGAGTTTGCGGTTACTCGACAAGAAAAATTTAAATCTTTTCCCTAATGAGGCTTGTTGCCGTCCATTTACGTCCTGGTCGGATTATTTACCAGCGTACCAAATCTTATACCGGCAAAGCTGGAGTAACAAAGCGCTCGAATTCCGTACCGACTTCACGATCTGCATGAACAGACGTAATTAATATTAAGAGCGGAAGATAAAACAGACTGAAATCTTTGACAGAGCCTTGTGCTTTCCGTATATATGTACATGAAAACTTCTGTCCGAGTTTTATTTTTTCATCAAGTCTGCGGACAGTGCCGTCATAACTTTCCAAAATTTCTCTTAACCCTGGTCGAGGGGTTAAGCTTGTGCTTCCCCTCACACGAGCCACAATCAGCCGCCCTTGGCGGGACTACACAGCCGGGAAAGGGAGACTGGTGGTCAAAGCAATTACTGGCCGTGCCAATTAAAGGTAAGGTTTAGGGTAAGCTAACAACGTGATGCGTGCTTGTCCCACGTGCAACTTTCACCAGACCCGGGTAATGGAAGCCAGGCTCAAACCACTGGCGGAAAACTGACTGAGAAATGAAAAAGAAGAACGTGACAGGAACCCGTGGTCAGAGCACTTCTCCCGAGAGGGCCCTTCCGCGGTCAGTTTACGCATGCCTTGCGATGAATTGGGTCATATTGCCTAGGAAAGCAGCCGATGTAGAAAAGCATCTTTGGGAAAACGCCGGTATACAGTGGCCGCTAAATCGAAATTTTTCGGCCTTCTGTGACTTTGCTGTTTGCCCTTCTCCCTTAGCTAGATGAATTCAGGTCCTTTTTTTTAGTTTCTCGGGTTGGTGTCTCCATTCCGATGAACTTCCGATTCAGTCATGCGAAATAATTTAGCCACGTCCGGAGTCAAAACACTCACAGCTTGAGCAATCCGTCACAGAAATCCGAAATCAATCTTGACAGATTACGCGCAGCTTTCTTTCGGCTAAAATGTGGAGTATAGCGAATATTTTCCGGGTCGAATTCCACTATAATTATAACTTTGTTTCACATTAAAGCGCTTTAGGACACCTGCACGTTCAGACAGAGCTGTTATCTTCTTTTCACGTCTATTTGCTCTTGCGAGTGTGCTCGTGTTTCTTCCTTGACGAGCTTTGACGTCGATAGACCTGTCACCAAAGTCCTTATGCTCAGCAGAGAGAAATTTCATATAAATTCCTGTCAAACATTAAGCGATTTACGGGAAAAAGACAGTGATGAGCTCCTTTGTGTATGATCTTCCGACTTTGGCAGACCATAGATCGGGCGAAGAGTTACGTTACCTTGAAGCAGCTGACCTGCCGGACGGACAAACTGGTCCTGCAGATGAAAGTACATACACCCCGCTTAATGTAGGCGCGGCTACAATGTACGAGTCTACATCTGGGAGGACAACAACAACCTCAGAAAAAGTTAATCCACCTCTTCCTGGGCCGACGCTGCGGAACCTCCAAGCTCCTACTATAAGCTCTGACCTAAGATCAGGTGCCAGAGATCTCCCATTTTGTTCCAGAGCGAGCCTCTTTGGTAGCACTCGAGGCGCCGGGAGGAAAAAAACGACCTTGCCTCTTCTTGCGCTGGCCGTGAGCATCTTGGCTTGCTTTCTTGCCGCTTTTGGACTTGCAAGGCCCAGCTCAGAAATCTCTCATGCACAGCCTCAGAATGCGGCTAAGCTCTCCACTTCAGCTGAGACGGGAAATGGCACAAATGTCACGGCAGGTATTTTCCATTAACTGTAACCTTCGTCCTTTTGTCTTTATTTTTCATGTCACATTGGACTTTCTACTTTGTCTAAATCAAAGTGATTGAACGGCTCGTAATTGGTTTGATAAATGTAGTCAAGATGAAGAGGTCAATTCAGAAAGTGTGTCGCCACATGGAACTGAAGAAGCCCAAGTGCATGGTGAAATGTTTTCTAAATTTCCATCCCGAACTTGATTTTGTTAAACAAATTCTTTGTCTAAACGGGAGTTTTCAACCCAGGTGTTGTCCACGGACCTGTTGAAGGAAGCGTAGAAGAAGTCAAATGATTTTATGTTCCTGTGCATCATTTTCTTTTCAGGAGAAACAAGAGTAGGTGCATAGCCATTTCCTTTCATTTCTCCAGTTAGCAAGAACAAGGCCACTCTCCATTTTACACCGACTGATCATGAGGTATCTTTGGCTGGTCCATTCTGATGTTGATAAAGTAAACCCCATTTTTTGCATTGAATTTGAAAACCGTGTTTTAAAAGATTTTTTCCATTCTAAAACATAACTTCTTCGTAATTTGGTCGAGTTTAAATGGCAAAATAAGGTTTTCTACTTTCGGTGTGAGCTGGGGGATGGGGTCAGGTGTAGGACCACATCTACACCCTGATGTTCGTAAATGCGCCCAATTCTTCCTTGTGGAAACTTACCTAGAAATCAACAGGTGAATGAGCCGAGATGATGACAAATTGAGCCCGCAAACTGTAGGCACGACATGGCACCCTATGTTTCCTTATATTTTTTAATAAAAAGATGAAAAACACACTGGTCCGGCTCTGAGATAAGCTTT
Organism: Clathrina lutea; assembly: GCA_028571005.1. Lineage (NCBI taxonomy): Eukaryota > Metazoa > Porifera > Calcarea > Clathrinida > Clathrinidae > Clathrina > Clathrina lutea. The sequence continues at coordinate 7,217 of JAOWAR010087766.1, read as the reverse complement.
CACTTTCTCATCCCAGGAGCTTTGCGCTATGTAAAATTCTTTACTTATATGTCACCTAAATAAAAAATAATAATAAAACAAGGGCTGTGCCGTTGCTATTGCCGACGGTACCGTTGATTGCAATTGGCTAACTCCCCGGCCTCTCGGCTTAAAGTTCCGACCCCTCATTAACATCAAATCGCAGCTTCTTCGATCTAGCCTGCATTGGATTCCAGTCCCAAATGCTTCTCGTTCATGGAAAAGACTCATTGGGTTTTATTTCATGTCGAGTCTTTGGTGAATCGTTGGATCATCAATTAAACTTCACAACACATTAATGTGTGAAACAATCTTTAGTCAACATCGTCGCGTATCATGCTGTATAGACGGACATTGCGGTTTCCAGTCTCGCAAAAGTTCAGAGTACAGGCTAACTGTGCAATTTCAGTCCTCATTCAAGTCCATGTCTCTCCTCCCCGAATCTTGTGTTTTATTATTTGATGTTGTTGATAAAGAAGTAGAGGGTTCTTTCTTTGGTTGTGTCATGGATGCAACTTCAAACTCACCGCCAAGCAGATCTGATTTTTGGATGACATTATAGCCGGGTTGCACTTGCCTCCTTTATGATGAAAACTGACACGCTCAAGCTACAAAGAACACACTTTTCTGCCCTCTTGTCACGTACATAAGACAACTTGCTCTTTGTACATTGATTGTCATTTCTCATGATCAGCCCAAGGAAGGCAAGGCAAACTGTCCGCAAAATAGTTACCCTGTCATGAGTCAGAAACTCCATTTTAAGATTGCAAACAACAACGGGATTGTCTTTACTTACCTATGTTCCCAGGCCTGAGCTCTTGTAGTGCATTTCTCCTGTAGGTATCTCCCGAAACCATGCTGCAGTTTAGGACGGAAAGAGGGATGAGCCGCGGTGGAAGCGAATAGAACCAATCCATGCAGATCATATAGACCTGCATTCATGCAATCAAACGCTACTGTCTCCATTTGTACGATGGGCCGACCGCATTATAGGAACAGACCGTCAGTGAGCAACTGGTGGTCGCTGATCCGCCCGCGCACTTCGGTACTTTCCACTAGCTGAGGCTCTTCCAGTCCCATTGACGTGGCCGAACATGAAGTACGTGAGGGGCACTGACATCTGCTCCACATGTGTCCTGCTAACTGTGGTAGTAATATTTATTGGATTACCCAATAGCAAGAGCTAATCAGGGGGATCTCCATACAGAAGAAGGAAGAAGAAGAAGGAAAAGAAGAAGAAACAAACAAACAAACAAACAAACAAAAGAGAGCAATACACCTTAGAGAAGAAACAGAAGCCTAAGAAGGCAAGCCAAAACACATTTTATCTGCAAGGAAATGGTTATTGGTACAGGTGGCGAAAGAGAAGACCGACTTAGCAGAAAGGACAGAAGCAGGCAGAGAGTTCCACAAAATACAACATGACGAGAGGAAAGCTGATAAATGAGACGAGGTAGAGCAGAGAGGGATCTCCAAGAAGTGGGAGGAGTGAAGACTATAAGTGCAACGGTTAGAGACAGAGGCAGGCAGTTTAACAGACAGAGAAGGAGGACCAAGGTCATTCACCAGAAGCCAAAAGTGGATGAGCTTTTCGCGGCGCCGACGCCAAGCAAGTGTAGGCCAACCTACAGAGGAAAGGAGCTGAGATTTAGACATAGAAGAGCACGACGAACCAAGATGAGCAGACAGGATAGAGCGAGCCAAAGAAAGTTGCAGTCGCTAACTGTGCTTGAGAGGGGAGAGAGGAAGGAGGAAGAGGAGGAGGAGGAGGAGGAGGAGGGATGAAGGGAGGGAGTAAGGCAGTGAGGGATTCTCATTGTACCTGTTTGTAATCTTCGAGGTTAAACGATGTTTAAGGCACACATATTGGAGCGTGCCGATGCAGAGACCGGGCGCGGGCAATCGCCTTTTCCATCTATACTCGTGGTGTGCTGAACAAGCTACATATCAAAATGAAACAGCGCACATTTGTGCGCGTCATGACCAAAACAGCTATTCCCATGACTGAATCGTCTCCCAACAAGGCGCGAAGGTGGAGACCAGCTGAGAGGAGACACGTTTGACGAAGCGCTTCTTGCTCTTTTGTTTCTCGTCGGTGGCCCGCATATTTGAATTGGGTCCGTTTTGGAAGAAAAGCGGTAAGCAAATTTAAATGGGAAAGGCGATGCATTGATCTTATCGACTGGTTGGACTCCCTCCTGTGCTCATGTTGAGGCCAGGCAGTCAACTTTTCCGAACGCTTCATGTGCTGAAAAAGCTTGAGAGGGTCGGATCAAAGCAAAACTCAAACAAGGTCAAGAAGAGTAGTTCTTAGCACGAGAGTGAGGAATGAAAAGGATGGTGTTCAATTAGAAGACGTTTCGGCGTCAACACCATCATCACTTCATGATGACTACTGTTCTTAACCTTGTTGGAGTTGATCAGGAGAGTGAGATCTAAAAAGTCCTTCAATCTTCTTCAAAGCAAAACCTTGCACTCTTGTGCCAACCATACCAAAACACATACCCCATGACCGGTGATCATGCTGGCAGAAATTTTAGCATAATCTTCCCTCGAAAGCATAACTTTGTGAAAAAGACCATAGTTTCTCAAAAAGAGTAAACATTGAGCAAAGAGGTAGCGAAACAGAGCCAAATCTCCCGTTTGTAGCTTTGATGGATCGTCATTCGCTAACGCCGTCGCTGGGAGTCTATTTTTCTGGGGAGGTAGTCATGGTGAAAGCTCAACCTGATTACTTCTCTACTTATCCTTAGGCGGTTAGGAGTTCCTTCGTGTGGAGGTGAGCGCCACGCCCATCGTGCTAAGATACACGTACACCATGGAAAGAATGGCTAATCCTGACATGACCACCGAAAAGGACGCTAACGCTAGTTGTTTAAATGTGCTACAGGTGTCAGTTTTCTGAACAATGGAAGGACAGGTTGGGACAGGCTGGAAAAAAACGTGCCTAATTCGGTGTGGAAAAGTGACTTTGGGGCGTGAGCAAGCAGACGTGAGCAGATTGCTCTTTCTAAAAGATATAACTTCTTGCAAAGAGCCTAAAAGTTAACAAAGTTTGCCCCATTTTGCAGTATTGCTCCGACCATAAGCTTAATATGGTCACAAACACAAGAGCCCTGGTAGCCAGAAAGCTGGCAACTAATGGCTTAAGGCAGCATAACCAAAGTACACCCTATTATTATCACTACTCCATGGATGGGACCCAGAGCTGATGATAATAATGCTACTTGGAAGCCTAGATGCACCTGGCAGCTGGGTTCATGATCAGTGAGTAATCGAGTTTGACTCAACGATGCTCCTCAGAACACAATACCACAGTGACATGCAGTTTGTGGCTGCGGCAGGTAAGTTTAGATCAAAACGAATTGAAGTGGGAGGGCGAGCTTTACCCTCTCAACGTTTCATTCGCCTGCTAACTAAATCGCTACACAAAAAGCACAGAGCAAGGATGAACAACGCATTAAGAACAGACGCAGAAAGAAAAGAGCAGACAATTCTAGAAGAGAGGAAAGACTGAACTTAGTGAAAGTACAAAGCGGCGAACTATTCGCACCTTTGAACCTCCCGTTACGCAGGAAGGGTTTCGAACGGCAAACAGATGCTGACACAATTCACAACTTTCACGGTGGCTGGTGAAGGACTTCCCCGAGCTTTGTGTACGGCTGCTGCTTGGCTGAATCAATATCAGCACAAAGAAGATACATTTTATCGTGACCGCGCCTGCATTTGTGCCAGGCCCGATTCAATTAGCTCGTCTGTTGCTATTTGATACGGGCTGAAGGTATAAGCAAAGTGTTTAAGCAAACAGCAACCTACCTGAATGAGTCTGGCGAACGACGACTCAAACTATTCTTTGGTCTTCTAACCTGAACGTAAGCTTACAAAAAGCTGAAATCTTTACGATTCTCCCCTTTTTATGGACCGCAAACTGAATAAATCTACTTCGGATTCTGAACTAAAGGATGGCAGAAATTCAAAGACAGGTTACTGTGGTGATGGCAAATGTCCAACTGCCTACTTTCCTCTCGAAAAAGCGGGCATGGTAGACAGAAACGCTTATCAGCTGCCCAACGTTAGAGGCTCGAGGACTGCCGCGGCCAAGGCCACTAATACCCTCACCCGTCAGCTGTAGCATCGTGCGCTTCAGGCGGCTCCACCTCGCGATCAAACAACTTTGGACTTGCCATCAACATCCAACGATCCTCAAACCATTCAAGGGATTCAAGACAGAAAGGTTCGGTGTTCTCGTCTGAAAAAAGGATTGCTTGCTGTTCTCCTTGCTGTTGTTCTGGGAATTGTTGCGTGCTGTCTTGCCGCAGAAAAAATCGCCGGCGACCGATGTGAAGCTTGTCCGATTGAGCAGATGAAAACGAAGACGTTCACAACTGGAAAGCTTGCTGGTAACGCCGTTGAGTGCGCGAGTGCGCGAGTGCCTGAGAGCGTGCGTGACTGATTGAGTGAGGTGTGTGGAAAAGAATAAAATTTCCCGGAGGTAATTCGACACCACTATTTTCAGTAATCAGCGCTCTTACCGTGCACGTAAAATTATGGTTTGTTCTCCCCCTGGGCCGGGCCTCCCTTCGTAAGTCTAGGGCATTTAATTGCATACGGATAAGGCACGCGCTAGTTCTACTCACACAAGCGCGGCCAGTTTCGCGTCCCAAGTTATCTAGCGCAAGGACGAGCCTAACAAACGATCATGACAATGTGGTCGACAATGATAACATGCGACTGGACGCTCGGAAATTGCCCGGGAATTTCGCCGGCCGACTCAATGAAAACTATCACGACTGGTTGTTCATTCCGCTGCAGAAAAATGTAAACCGGGTGGAGGAGGTGCTGCGGCCGTTGGTGAAAGTCGGTGTGTGCGTGCGTGCGTCCTTTCCCTTTTTATCTTGGAAATGTCATACTTACACCGAGCGCGAGGTACTACCGGCGATTGCTCCACAGCGACTTGCAGAAAGAGCGGGTTGCTATACGTCCTCATAATCACAAGGTCCCTCACGCTTAGTGTTCTTGGCCGTAACTGCTCTTGTTCAGCCCGGCTTGCCCCAGCCTTCTTCGACATTTTCTCACGGTAGTGGGTGCGTGAGGCAAACTTTGGGTAATTCCAGGTATTTTCTGAGCATGGGCTAGCGGACATTCGCAATACTGAATTAGTGACACGTTTGGCGAACAGTCCAGGGAACCACTTCCTTACTCAGTGCCTGCTGTGACGCGCACAGCGTAGACGACCAAACCTAAGCACCGCCGGCCTGAACAGGCGCATTTTTGCATCCGGATCGCGCGCGCGAGAATCGATCGAGCAAGGTACCGGAGGCGGATTCGGAGGGTGAGCGCCAGCGGAACAAATGCGTACATGCTTCCTGACTTTACCACCCACACGTGCACGGACGGCCATGGCGGAATCTCTTTCCGCTTTTGACTTGTCACTTGGAGGAGATGGAGAACGCCCATAAGAACATGATGTCGGACAGTATCATGTCCGTCTATAGTAGATCAACGCGACAATGTAGTAGTGCAGCAACCAAGAGCGCCAGATCAGAGGATGCTTGCGCTTCTGTAACAATGTCATGTACGTAGATCTCCTTGTACGGAATGTACACTTGGTCAGCACATGCCATGTACATGTACTACTATTGGATTAACTTGTATATAGCGGAAATAAGGGGAAAAAATGTTTTAAAGAGCGAGATAGCTCTTGGCCGGCAAGGCGAAGTTATCGACGAGAAAACGACGTTTCACTCAAACTTTCTAGAGACGACTTGCTTTTGTTTTCCTATTCAAGTCCTTCCCTGCGTGTGCTTCGTCAGTTCTTGGGTTGCCCTACGTTGTCCCTTTCGATCTTTCTTCAACTGTCTTTGGGCCTGTGGTCGTAGTGAACTTTTACAACGAGCATGTAGGCATGCAAGCTCGCCCAATACTCTCCCGCCCATGCATCGAAGGAGCAGAGGTGAAGCGTGGTCATTGGGAGGTGCCCGGCAGGCTATCCCGAGTTTCCCAACTCTTCTCACTTCTGCTCTACATCTATCAGTGTCGACAAACTCCTCGACACTTCCAACTGGTAACTTGTTTGGCGAAGACGCAAAAACCGACCGGAAAACAAGAAGGCTTCCAACTTCGCCAAGCTCGAGGACAATTTCACGAATATCTGTTTACAAAAAAAAATACACCAGCGCTTTGGGTAAATCAAAGGAAATCTGCCGATACCACGAGAAACTCGCTTCTACCAGGGGCATGCAGATAGCTGCGATGTTTTCCATCTCGTCACACACTGTCTGACCTCTCCAAAGTACTGGAGTAAGCGATACGATCTGTACTTGTGTCGGCGCCGGATGGCTAAGGATTACCTGCAAAGATCAAAACGATAATACGTATGCAATGGTACCCGTCTCTCCGCAAAAGAAGTAACTCTTGTACCCAGATCCCCATGACACCACCAATTTGAAGTTAGAAAGCACCAGGGTCCATTACATTATCACAGCTGCGATAAATGCACCTTCTATTCGATCGAAAGAAAAAACAGCGACTTCTTTGGTGGGGCTGTGCAACGGATAGTAGCCGTTGCTCCAATGAAATCAGAGCTCATTTCCCGATCGTGTCTGACGGTCTAGCCTGCATGGAAATCCTGTAACATCACATTCTATGTCGAAAATCTTAGAAGCCTGAGGATGAGCTTCTTTGGACAGTTTGGTGTTTATTCTATTTTGAAAGTAGCGTGAACTGTGTCCTCTCTTTTCGTCCTGCGTCGTTTATTGTCTTCTCTGGCCACCGACTGCTTAAGCCTGGATCACTCGCTCTATGCTTGAGAAACTGGTAGAGAAGGTGGAAGAGCAAGGAGCTACAATTAAAGGCCTTCGGTCAACTTTAAAGACTCAACGATCAACCTTGCACCGTCAACAATTATCCTTAAATCTCCTTGAGGCTAAGGTCGAGCAACGCAGCGAAAAGGTGAGCTGAAAGGCATTCCGGATCATGTAACGCTTGTTAACGGTTAACCAATATGTTTAACGTGCATTAGCCAATAGCCTCAGGCTAACCAAGGGCCTCTGAGAATGATAAGAAAAAAAATACTTTTTGAATTGGGTCTTAGGGGGATTCAGAACGCGGAGTCTTGACTGCCCTGTGAATGATTTTATTACAACCAATGAGACGGAGAGAGAAAGATGATAGTAAATGGAACAACGTTTCGCCCATCC